>JADRCC010577085.1:0-38216 GCA_019843855.1 Hylomyscus alleni
AGTAGGAGAAAAAGGATCCCAAAAGCAGACAAGAAAGTCAGACACAGCCCTTACTCCCACTGTTATTTTTCCTACAAGAAAATCAAGTTACACAACCATAACATATAAGCAGAGGGCTTAAGTGAGATCCTTGCAGGCTAACTGATTGCTAGTTCAGTCTCTGAAAGCCCCTATGAACCCAGGTTAGTTGATTCTGTGGGTGTTTTGTGGTGTCCATGACCCCTCTGGTTCCAATACTCTTTCCTCTTCCTCTTTTACAAGAGCCCCTGAACTCAGCTTAATGTTTGGCTGTGGGTCAATTCATGTGTTTTTATCAGTTGGTGGAAGAATCTCTCTGATGACAATTATGCTAATCTCAATGTACAAGTATAGCAGAATATCATTAGGAATCATTTCACTGACAATATTTTAATCAGTCATGTTTGGTTCTATTCTAGGTGTCTGGACTGTCCAGCCTCTGATTCCTGCCCCTCAAGGCAGTGTCAAGTTTAGGTTCCCTCTTGTAACATGGGTATCAAGCTGGACCTGGGATTCTAGATACTGGCACTTCTTCTAGTAGGGCAAGGGGTCTGACAAGATCTTTTTGTTGTTAATTCTCTAAAATTAACTAAAGAGAATAGTTGGAAGGACTTTTTCAAGTCTACATTTTAAAAGATGTAGACTCTCAAATTACTTTGATAGATTTGTAATAATAAAACATTAAAGTTTACCTGATCATAAAATTACTTTAATAAGAATAATTGTTTTATATTTTTAATTCTATGACTTATTAGAAAAATGCTTATGTATACCTATGATAAATTATTTATATTATATATAACTACTCAACACTTCTGATGATTCAGATATTCTCTTGTTACTAAATATTGAGACATCAACCACCTACTGGAAATAAATTTTACATAATTCTATAATATATACTAGTTGCATTAATGTCTTTAAAGTGTTGATTTCTGACTGCATGTCCTATCTGTTTTTATCCTTTATAAATTTCCTGAAGTATATTTAGTAGTGGGAAAGTGAAGTAGAAAAATAACTGTTTCAGTTTTGATTACCTAATGCCCCAAGGCCCTTTTGTTAATTAACTAAAATTGTGGTAGTTATAAAGCCATAGCTACAGCTATGAACTACATCTGAATTGAACTATTTCCTTCCTTCATTCCTTTCCTCTTTCCTTTAATTACTAATATTAGTAAATTAATTATTTATTATTAGTCATCTACCCTTTTATCATTGAAATGGAATAAGATTCTATAATTATGAAGATTTAAGAAAACAATATGTGAGAAATATGTTGAACAGTATAGAAAGAGAAAACCTATTTACATTTTTTCTTTTTCCCTGTCCCTAATTCATAGAAAGTGGTTAAATTTAATGCCAATGCTAAAGTTGCCAAAATTATGTTCCATTTGAAGTTTATTGTTTTGCAGGTTATTGGCATAACTGTGAGTCATGCCATGTACACAGGATCTGATTAAACAGATTAATGCAGATTAAGTAAATGCTACCTGCCCAGGACATTATTGATAAAGAAAACATAACTATTTCCATAACTATTTCTGTTTTTCTCTTTTATATTTCTATAATTTCATTTCTACTGCATTATTACAGAGGATTAGATGGTCGATAAAATTATTTGAGAATATGCAAATTGCATTAATTCTGATCAAAGCCAGAAGTATGGAGACACTATCTAATGGTTCTATCTCCTTACATAATAAACTGTGAACAAAAGTATGAACTCATTTACTCCCTATGTTTTTTTAGCTCTGTCTCCCTGCACTCCACTATCACCATGGAGATGCCAAAAATTTATCACTCAAGAGTAAATTCTTATCCTTAGGTTTTATGCGTTTATTTATTCTTAGCAGAAGAAAAATTTTTTTAAAAAGAGAGAATTTTTCTACCATCTCAGGGGAGGTTTTTCAGAATTGGAGAAAATCATAAAGACTATAATTATCTATATAAGGGAACCAATATTAAAGTGGAGGCATAACAGAGTTCAACCATATGGGAAGAGCTGTCAGATGGAATGGGTGAACCAGTAAGTGGGATACAAGTAGACACTGCTTGGACTCTGAGATCCTGAAGGTTCATGGTCATATGGAGGAGCAATATTTGTAGACTGTGTATCCTAGTTTAGGATATTTCAGCTAATGTTTTCCTATTCATGTATTCCTCTCCCTCCTATTTTTTAATTTAAATTTTCTTTTTCCTTTAATATTGTTCTTCATACAATGCACCCAGAGCTCAGCCTTCCCACCCTTCCTCTACTCCCAGTGCCCTCCCCTCCCCCATATCCCCTGCTCCTCCATTTCCATTCAGTAAATAACAGGCTACCCAATGATATCAGCTGAGCATTGCATAAAAAGTTGCAATAAGACTCAGCATAAACCCTCAAATCAAGGCTGGATGGGCCAACCCATGAGGGAAAATATCCTACAAGCAGGCAAAATTACTCTCCCCAACTCTCACTCTTAGAAGTCCAACAAAAACCCAAATCTAAACAATTACAGTATTTATGCAGAGGGCCTAGCACAGACAAGGCAGGCTCCATGGTTGCTGCCTCAGTCTCTGTGAGCCCCTATGAACCCGGAACAGTTGAGTCTGTGGGTTGCATTCTTCTGGTATTCTTAAGCACTCTGGTTCCTAAAATCTTTCTTCCCACTTTTCGGTGGAGTTGTCCAAGCCTAATACTTGCCTGTATATCTCTGTCAGCTCCAGGAAGAAATGTCTCTGATGGCATTTGGGCTTGCCACCATTCTCTGCATATAGCAGAATATCATTAGGAACCATTTAATTGAATGATTTTCAGTAGTTTTTGGTTCTGTTCTCAGTCTCTGAGTTATTTAGTTTGAGGATCTGTGCTCAAAACCTCAGTAATACAAAATTCATGTAGAGTTTTATTTTTTTAATTTTATTTATTTATTTTTAATTTTATTATAAAAAACAAAAATTTACCAGAACAAAACTCATACAATTCTATGAACTATATAGTGTTAAGTTGGAAAGATGTAGAATGTCACATTGGATATTATACTTTCACTATCAAATGTGTATGTGTACATATGTATACACTTATTTACTAACAAAAATGAAAATTTCATGACAAAGTAATAACTCTAAAACAATTAGCTTTATGACTAGCCCATTACTTTCATCTATCATATGAAATTTAATTAATTTTTGAGATATGTTCTCTTTATGTAAATCATGTTGGCATCAGATTTGTGATCTTCAGGTTCAAGACACTTTCAAGCTGTTTTTGTAGTGTCTAAATGCAGAAACTTTATATTTTGTCTTTTCAGTGACAGACAACCTACTGCATGAGAATTTATACACCTACTGAAACTATTTAGGTGACCATAAAAATTCCACCAGAGAACTCCTAGACCTGATTAACAACTTCAGCAAAGTAGCTGGATATAAAATTAACTCGAAGGAATCAGTGGCCTTTCTCTACACAAAGGATAAACAGGCTGAGAAAGAAATTAGGGAAACAACATCCTTCATAATAGTCACAAATAATATAAAATATCTTGGTGTGACTCTAACTAAGCAAGTGAAAGATCTTTATGATAAGAATTTCAAGTCTCTGAAGAAAGAAATCGAAGAATATCTCAGAAGACGGAAAGATCTCCCATGCTCATGGATTGGTAGGATTAATATAGTTAAAAATGCCCATCTTGCTAAAAGCAATCTACAGATTCAATGCAATACACATCAAAATTCCAACTCAATTCTTCACAGACTTAGAGCAATTTGCAAATTCATCTGAAATAACTAAAAACCTAGGATATAGAAAACTATTCTCAACAATAAAAGAACTTCTGGTGGAATCACCATTCTAGACCTCAAGCTGTACTACAGAGTAATTGTGATAAAAACTGCATGGTATTGGTACAGTGGCAGGCAGATAGATCAATGGAATAGAATTGAAGACCCACAAATGAACCCATACACTTATGGTCAATTGATCTTTGACAAAGAAGCTAAAATCATCCAGTGTAAAAAAGACAGCATTTTCAACAAATGGTGCAGGCTCAACTGGTGGTCATCCTGTAGTTAAATGCAAATCAATCCATTCTTATCTCCTTGTACAAAGCTCAAGTCCAAGTGGATCAAGGACCTCCACATAAAACCAGATACACTGAAACTAATAGAAAAGAAAGTGGGGAAGAGCCTCTAGCAAATGGGTACAGGGAAACATTTTCTGAACAGAACACCAATAGTTTATGCTCTAAGATCAAGAACTGAGAAATGGGACCTCATATAATTGCAAAGTTTCTATAAGGCAAAGAACACTGTCAATAGGACAAAACGGCAACCAATAGATTGGGAAAAGATCTTTACCAACCCCACATCCAGTAGAGGGCTTATGTCCAATATATACAAATAACTCAAGAAAGTAGATTCCAGAGAACCAAATAACCCTATTAAAAATGTAGTACAGAACTAAACAAAGAATTCTCAACTGAGGAACACTGAATGGCTGAGAAGCATCTAAAGAAATGTTCAACATTCTTAGTCATCAGTGAAATGCAAATCAAAACAACCTTGAGATTCCACCTCACACCAGTCAAAATGGCTAACATCAAAAACTCAGATGACAGCAGATTCTGATGAGATTCTGGAGAAAGATGAACACTCCTTTATTGCTGGTGGGATTGCAAACTGGTACAACCACTCTGGAAATCAGAAAATTAGATATAGTACTACCTGAGGACCCAGCAATACCACTCCTGGGCTTATACCCAGAATATGCTCCAACATGCAATTAGGACATATACTCCACTATGTTCATAGCAGCCTTATTTATAATAGCCAGAAGCTAGAAAGAACCCAGATGTCCCTCAACAGAGGAATGCATACAAAAAATATGGTACCTTTACACAATGGAGTACTACTCAGCTATTAAAAATAATGAATTTATGAAATATTTAGGAAAATGGATGGATATGGAAGATATCATCCTGTTTGAGGTAACCTAATCATAAACAACACACATGGTATGCACTCACTGACAAGTGGATATTAGCTCAGAAGCTCAGAATACCCAAGATACAATTCACAGACCACATGAAGTTCAAGAAGGAAGGCCAAAGTGTGGATACTTTGGTCCTTCTTAGAAGGGAGAACAAAATACCCATGGAAGGAGTTAAAGAGACCAAGTGTAGAGATTGCCCCACATAGGGATCCATCTCATATTCAATCATCAAATCCAGACACTATTGTGGATGCCAACTAGTGATTGCTGACAGGAGCTTGACATAGCTGTCTCCTGAGAGGCTCTGCCAGTGCCTGACAAATACAGAAGTGGATGTTCAAAGTCATCCATTGGACTGAGCAAGGGTCCTCAATGAAGGAGCTAGAGAAAAGACTCAAGGAGCTGAAGGGGTTTGTAGCTCCATAGAAGGAACACAATATGAACTAACCAGTACCCCCAGAGCTCAGAGGGACCAAACCACCAACCATAGAATACACATGGTAGGACTCATGGCTCCAGCTGCATATGTAGAAGAGGATGGCCTAGTCGGTCATTAATGGGATGAGAGTCCTATGGTCCTGTGAAGGTTCTGTGCCCCAGTGTAGGGAAATCCCAGGGCCAGGAAGCAGGAGAGGGTAGGTTGGTGAGTAGAGGGTGTGAGAATGGAATATGTGGTGATTTTTTTGGAGGGGAAACCAGTAAAGGGGAAAACATTTGAAATGTAAATAAAGAAACTATCTAGTAAAAAAAATGGAAACATGTAAAGGCTTAATTAAAATTATAGTGCCTTCAATATAAAGTCACACAATAAAACCTAGTGCTACAATAAAAAAGAAAAATATTATTCAATCTTAAACAATTATTTAATATATATTTCTAAGATTATCTATGTACTTACCAAAAAATTAACATGCACACATTATTTTGAATTTTTGAATCTAAATACCAAATGAGTTTCTGGGTTATAATTTTATATTTACTTGGAATCAAGATCTATATTGAATGGCTATCACCTTTCCAGTTGTTTCTTCTAAGAATTATTAATTAGGGATAATGCCACTGTATTTTAGAAGAACAATGTTACATATTTTGTTATAAAAAAAACCTCTTAGTTGATGTATGTAGATATTATATTTTTGGTTTTTATTTTAAGTTTCATATCATATATTTAATCTTGAGTGGTTTGCTTAACATACTTGTTATATTGTTTAGGTCTGATGTCATATCTAGAGATGCGGATGAAAAATATAGAAAGGAATTATATAACTTAACATGTTTCTCTGCTTTCCTGTATAGATTGTTGATGTTTAGATCTATACACCAGCTTCAATGTATTATCTACAGAACTATAGGAGAAAGGATTAAAGATGGAAGACAGGCAAAAGGAAAGGGAGAAAAAGTGGAAAGAGAAGGCTGTGCAATAGGAAGACTAGGGAGAAAGGAGTAGGAAAGGGTAGGGCCAGATATGGAAATTAGTAGGAGGCTGGAGTATAGGAAAGGTATGAGAAGGATTCAGGGACAGTAGAATCAGGATGCAAAGTCAACTTCTATATTTTTTAAAGATTTATTTATTATTATAAATAAATACATTGTAGTTGTCTTCAGATGCAGCAGAAAAGGGCATCAACTGTGTGGTTGCTGGGATTTGAACTCACAACTTTTGGAAGAGCAGTCGGTACTCTTACCTGCTGAGCTATCTCATCAGCCCAATTTCTGTATTTCTAAGAAATAAATGACACAAAAGGAAAGAAGATAGCCATCTTTTTTGTCATCTTTGCAAGCTGGATTTGTAACTAACATGAAGATACCCCAGCACATCCATCTGCTTTACACTAACATGTCCAGAACTCCTTGTTTGCTTCACTGGTATGATGAGCATGGAGAAATGCACAGATATTTCCAACTGAAATCAGCATTCTTCAAAGTTCTTCTTGATCTCACAAGTATAAAATAGAAATCAAATTTACAGTGTGTTTGTCTCGACTCCTTTGGGTAGTTCTCAGAAGAATCATCACAGTTATCGGATTCTGACTTCACAGAGGAACCACAGAGAATTTCAAAACAATTGCACAGTAAAGCAGAGCTTGAGGGAATCTCATATCATTAGTCGTCAGTAACAGCCATTGGAAAGTGACCAACAGTTAGATTTAATCACATGTTGAGTGTTTTGGAGGCTGAGGTTTAGTAAGGGGGATTAGGAACACATTCCCCCAAGGATGAGGAGGCAGAGAACATAGTGCTGATACCAGAACATAAAACACCACTTTCAGGGCTAGAGCAATGTCTCAGTGGTTTCGATCACTGACTGCCAGAGCTCTGTTGTCCAGAGGTTCCTTTGGATTGTCAGCTCCCACAGTTTTAATTGTTGACTTGACACTGTGGAATCACTTGAAAAGATAGTCTCAATGAGGGTCTGATTGTCCAGTGGGAATGCGTGTGGAAGCCATGGACTCACACCTATCTGTGACTAGAGTTCCAAAAGATTTGATACCTTCTTCAAGTTGCCACAGGCACCAGGCACACAAATGATACACAGGAGTTCATGTAGGCAAATCAGTCATACATGTAAAATAAAAATAAATTTTTAAAATCTACAGTTTTTCTGAATATTTGATTCTATATCATAAGAAACACAGTGGACAGAGTTATAAGGCAGTGCATTATTTTTAAGGCAAGAAAAAAATATAAAACCACACATACTACATGTTTGTGTGAAACCTTAATAGTGATAGTAAGTTCATATTTTCACCACAAGCCATTACCCATTGTTCATCAAAGCTGGTGTTTAATGATTCTAAGAGTGTATGTTAGATTAATATTATTTCTTCTTTCTATGCTTAAGAAATCATTATTGGTACTTTTGTGAATTGTTTTATTATTATTGATCACTCCATTCATTTACACATCTAATGATATCTCCCTTCCTGGTTAACCCCCTACAGACACCCATTCCATTCCATCCATCCTCTCCCTTTTCCCCTTTGCCTCTATGAGGATATTCCCCCACCTCCAACCCACTCCTGCCCCACAGCTCCAGCATCCCCCTACACCGGAGCATCAAATCTCCACAGAACCAAGGTCCTCCCCTCCCACTGATGTCAGACAAAGCCATTCTCTGCTACTTGTGTATCCAGAGTCATGGACGTCTCCTTGTACACTCCTTGATTGGTGGTCTAGCCCTTGGGAGCATTAGGTGGTCCAGCCAGCCAATATTGTTCTTCAATGCGGTTGCAACTTTCCTCCAGTCCTTCCTCTAGCTCTCCCACCTGGGTCCCATGCTCAGTCTGATGGCTCGCTGCAACATTGGCTACACCTACATTGGCCAAGTGCTGGCAAAACCCTCCAGGGTACAACCACACCAGAATCCTGTCAACAAGTGCCTTTTGGCAAGAGCAACAATGGCTGCAGACTGGATGGATCCCCAGGTGAGGCATTCCCTGGAAGGCCCTTCCTTAAGTTTCTGTTCCATTCTTTGTCCCTGTCTCTCCTTTGGACAGAAACATTTCTGGGTTAAAAATTTTGAGATGGTTGGCTGGTCCCATCCCTTGACTGGGGGCCATGTCAATCTACTAGAGGTGGTCTCTAAAGGTTTCATCTCTCTTTCACTGCCCGTTTTGACTAAAGTCATCCCAGAGGTTCTGGGAGCCTCTCACATTCCTGGTGACTGGTACCCTCCAGTGGCTTCCCCCAATTCTTCATCCTCCACTGCTACATATTTTTATTCAATTTTCAGACCCTCTGTACCTCTCTCCTGTCCCCTCTAGTATCTGATCTTGCCCCTCTTTTTCCCATCTCCCTTCTCTCTCCCCCTAGATTTCCCCTCTCTCTATTTCCCTCAACCATCCTTGAGTACAGAGCTAAACAGAGAATTTGCAACTGAGAAATCTTGAATGGCTGAGCAGCACTTAAAAAAATGTTCAGTATACTTACTCATCAGAGAAATACAAAACAAAATGACCCTGAGATTCCATCTCACACCAATCAGATGGAATCTGATGGCTAAGATCAAAAACATCTCACACCAATCAGATGGAATCAAAAACTCAGGTGACAGCAGAAGCTGGTGAGGATGTGGAGAAAGAACATTTCTCCATTGCTGGTTGGACTACAAGCAGAGGAAACCACCTTGGAAATCAATTTGGCAGTTCCTAAGAAAATTTGAAAGAGTTCTACCTGAAGATCCAGCTATACCACTACTGGGCATATACCCAGAAGATGCTACAACATGTAATAAGGATACATGCTCCACTATGTTTATAGCAGCCTTATTTATAATATCCAGAAGGTTGAAACAACCCAGATGTCCCTCAACAGAAGAGTGGATACAAAAAATGTGGTACATTTATACAATGGAGTACTACTCAGCTATTAAAAACAATGACTTCATGAAATTTGCAGGCAAATGAATGGAACTAGAAAATATCAACCTGAGGGAGGTAAACAAAACACAAAAGAACACACATGGGATGCACTCACTGATAAGTAGATATTAGTCCCAAACCTCCAAATAATCAAGACACAATTCACAGACCATATGGAGCTGAGAAGGAAGGAAGACAAGGGTGTGGATGCTTCAGTCATGGATTATTCTAATAAAAAAGCTATATTTCTTAAGTAATAAAAAATAAAGAAACATAAAAATAGTTAACTAATCTGCCACTGAATAATGAAATGGATGAAATATGAAAACATTTATAAAGGAATTCAATTTAAACTTAATTAGTAAATGACAACAAACAATTTGATAATTTTGATGCATCATAATTCAGTTTTCTTGCAAGGAATTAACATAAACCAGTATACCAATTCTACAGAGGCGTTTGTGAACATGCTCTGGGAGTATCTGGAAAGCTCACTGTATACCACTTCTACAGAGGCGTTTGTGAACATGCTCTGAGAGCATCTGGGAAGCTCACTGACTTTCTTTGAGGAAATATACTTGGATTTACTGGGTTGACAGTTTGCTTTTATTGTTTACTTGAGACAGTGTGAAATCACTTGAAAAGATGGTCTTAATGAGGAGCTGATTGTCTAGAAAGGTTGTCTAGTGGGAATGCTTGGTGGTAGCCATTCTCTTGATTATGATATATGAAGTGGGGAGATTCATTTAGGAAATGGATAGTTCATACCTTGGAGTTTGCCCCTAGGTTATGTACAAAAGGGAAAAGTAACTTGGACACTAGTAAGCATGGTAATGTTCTATCTCTTTTTCCTTACTATGGATGTGATTGTCTGCTTATCCCCTTCTGCCTTGACTTCCCTGCAATGAGGGACAAAATCAGGAATTGTGAGCTAAAATAATTACTTCTCTCTTAAAATATTTTCATCATGATTTTTAATATTATCAACAGAAATCGAAGGTAAGACAGCAATAAATACGAATTAAAACAATGGACATATAGACCTGATTTCCAGAGAAACATAAATATTTGATACCAAGATACAAAAACATTTATGGTTAATATATTTTGTGTACCACTGTGCAGCCATTCAAATACTGTTAAAAATATGGAATAGTTGAAGAGTGATATATTATATTGACATTAAAATTATGGGCAACATGATATTTTGTGCACTTAAAGAAGAAGAAAAATGTAGAATAATAAACAAAATGGAGCACAAGGCCAAATTGTAAGTTATTTGTGTTAGCTGGAAAGTGGTAAAAGCATTGATTCAAGGCATGGTCTAGGATAGAATGTCAAGGAACCAAGGATAGTAATACAGAAGGTAATTCACGTTTCTAACAGATGAAAGATAAAATAGAGACTATTAGGGGAGAAATATAACCATGCAGGTAAAATCAGACTCACATGTTAATGTAGTTTACTTTACACAACAGGGTGACTTTCCAGAACTCTGTGACCTTCTAGTGACAACAGACCTCTTAGGCTTTGCTCTCAGCTCTGACTTTTCTTCCTTGTAAATATCTGAAGCTGTCTGGGGGCTTCTTTCCTAAATGCATCTTTGTGGTATGTAATGCTTTCTTATTTTTGCTTTTAATTTTCTCAATGTGGATTGACTCAAGTGTTTTATACTTGCATGTATAAGTCTCTCACAGAGCTGCAACCCAAGCTCCTACTTCCACCACTTAAAAATACTGAACAAACTATAATTTTCAAATTGTTTAAGTGGTTTTCAAATTTATTACATTTATTTCCCTTCATTAACCTGCTGAATTATTTCATTCTCTTCCATTACATATAGTATTAATTTGTGGTTAACTATGTTAAAAATGCAAATTCAAATTAAAACAAGAAAAAGAATTGAAAAGCTGAAGTGAAACTACTAAGCTATAAATAATCACAATGTAATGATAATGTTCTTAAAAAGTTATTCAGGATTTAAGATGTGCCAAATATACAACAGTGTAGAATTAATTTGTAATGATAAATTTTGTGTTAAACAAAATGCAAGTTGAGAGCAACAGTTGGTTAAAGATAGAAATTTCTGGTAATTGGTACTTTAGTTTTTCACTTTAATGGCAAAAAGTATTTTAATTTTGATTTCCTTGTAGAATTAATATGACTTCATTGATTTGGTTTTGTCTGGGTGTTTCACTTTGTTTGTTTTAATTTTGTTTTTGTTTTGTTTTTTATCACTGTATTATTGTATAAAACTGATGAAATTACATTAAAGGGAGAAGGTTGTTTGACCAGTCTTCATGTTTTACTTAGAATATGGTTTATTTTATTAGTGACTGTTTCTCCTGATTTCCAATCTATAGCTACCTATACAGACTAAGTGCATGATTGACTGTAAAGTTAAAAGGTCTGATTTTAGATCATCCAAGAATGTATCTCTCTGATAGTTGTTTTTAGATGTACAAATTGTCCCTGATTGGGAAGCTATCTATCAGGATCTGACCAAATTATCATAGGATACAGAATATATTGGGCTTATGTCTTTATTTTTCATAACTACTATATATAAATCCTTTGAAAACTGTCACAATGTGTGACTTTATGATTTGTTGGAGAAATAAATGAATAGAGAAAATAAATTGATTATTAGAAAAATTACATTTTTTCTAAACATTTACAGTTTTCTAAACATTTACAATGTTTTCTAAACATTTACAGTCTACCCCTTGTAGCCCTCATCACATAAACTACTATGAGCAGCACATTGATGTAGTTTTCAGGCTCTGTGCTTACCATGGAAGAGGTAGGCAAGCTTGTACTGAAAGGAGATAACATATAATCAAATATTACATGGCTTTATATATTGTGTAGCATTGTATAAGTAAAATGTGTCACATGGTAGGATATTATGAAAGGCAGATATCTTTATTTTAGTCATCAGGCTTGAGTAATTTATACAGTAAAACACCAAAATCTTTGAACTTTGTTCTCTGGTCTCTTGGTGGTCATTAAAGTTCTTAAAATGCAAAAGTTATATAATTACATTGATTTAAAAAAAACCCAGAAGAATTGTAGGTGATGATTGTTAAAATGGATAGACAACCCATTGGGAAGAAACTTGGAAACTTTCAAGAGAATGTAGAGAAGGTTTAATGAGAGCAGTTGAAGCAGAGGAGTTGTATAAAGAATTTCATCTCTGAAATAAAGTCTAGTATGAATTTATTGATTAAAGTTTATATTATTGCTCTGGGTTGGAGAACTAAGCATGTTGCAATATTTTGTATCAAGAACAGGATAGAAGGATAAACCTTTTTTTTTTCTGAAGAATAGAAAGAATTCTTTGCCCTGAATTTTCCCCAATGTAAGCCTAGATATATCTGGGACCTTAAACGGCAGCCTGGTTTTTGGTTTAGCTCTGTTTGAAACCTCAGTGACCCCGCAGGTGACCCTGCAAGGGACAGTAGGCATTTTGCCACACTTCCTGGACAGCAGGCCTCTGACCTGAGTCAGCAGCTCTCCATAATTCTGTAGCCATCAGTCATGTAAGGACAATGCCCCAAGCCCCTCCACAGGTAGAGGATGTGACCACAGATCCAGTAGCCTTAAGACAGATCTCCATTTTCATGAGGTACCTAACAGCCAGAAGGGCTTAGCCAGCTAAGTTCTCCTTCCCAGACACTCCTCCCTGCAAAAGGTATTTAACCTCAGGCCTACCCTGAAAATGTGAGGGTGCAGTTTTACTCATCATCACTCTCTGCCATGACAATAAATGCCTTAAAACCTTCGACTGTCTCTTTTCATCAGGATCTGCAACGGGGAGCAATGGAGCAGGCGTTCCTCTAAAGAGAAACAGAATCTCCTACAGAAGGCCTCTCAACATTCCCAGCCATGACCTCCACCAAGCCAAGAGATTGGACCAGCAAGCCAAGGACTCTCTTCCCCTGCCAGAGCCCTCCTCTCCCCTTTCCCTTGGCCCAGGCTAGAACAAACCCGTGGGCTCCCACTCCATTCTCAACTCTTCCTCAGCATCCAGCGGCATCTGGAGTGCCCAAGAGTCTAAGAACCTGATATTCCCAGCCTCTGTGGCAGGAACCCTCACGCCTACTTCAACAGTCGCTAGGGTCCTCAGACTGTGCTTCACACCCCAGAACAGGGTCCCGCAGCGTCAAATATCCTAACACCCACATACTGAGCTTCGGGGGTGGGCAATTCATTCTCAGCTCTTCTGTGTTGTCCAGGGTTGTCGGCAGCTCCCAGGTAGCGAGAACCTGTGACTCCCTTCAGTTGTCTCCCACTCACTCTCTGAGAACTGGGATGCCCATGGACATCAGGCAGGGCAAGGTGCGAGGCTGACAGACACCTGTGTCTGCCTGGCCAGAGCGCCAGAACTCTGGCGGGACATGAGTCATCTTTTCCAATCCTTTTCATATCCCCACAGCCCAGCAGTGCCCTGGTGCCTGGTGTGTGCAGTCGCCTGATTCGCTACCTGTGGCGCTGCCATGGAGTGTGCCATGGCTGTAGAGGTGAGTGCTATACCCAGCAATGGAATGACAGTGGCACTGGATAAAAGTGGCACTGGAAAAAGCAGAGTACTGAACTTCAATCAGTTATTATTTTAAAATGTTTTTTCTTGTTGGTGTAAGTTTCAGATTTTTAACTTTTTTTTTGGTTTTATTAGATATTTTCTTTATTTACATTTCAAATGTTAACCCCTTTCCTGCTTTCCCCTCTGAAAAAAACCCCTATTCTCTTCCTCTTCCCTCTCCCCCTGCTCACTAACCAACCTCTCCTGCTTTTTTAACACATAATATAAACATACAAGGTTGTAAAGCATCGATTAAAACTTATGGCTAGGAATATGACTCATCAGTTCTCTGTGCTTTACTACACAGAGGACCCAACACACTTGTAAGTGCCCTACAACCTACCTAAAAATGTATTCCAGTTCCAAGGATCTAACACCCTCACTTGTTCTCTGCCCATACATAGGCAGGTACATGATTCTGCACCACGAGGTGTGTTTATTTTCACCCAGATACATATTCACATCAATAAATCAGTAAACCAACAAACCAATAAATAAATAAATTGTAGGTGTTAGAATATTAATTGTGAAACAAATACAATTCACAGACCACATGAAGTTCAAGAAGAAGGAAGACCAATGTGTGGATGCTTCAGTTCTTCTTAGAAGGGGAAAAGAAATACTCGAGGGAGAAAATAAGGAGACCAAGTACAGAGTCTGAAGAAAAGGCCATCCAGAGACTGCCTCACCTGGGGATCCATCCCATATACAGACACCAAACACAGATACTTTGAGGATGCCAACTAGTACTTGCTGACAGGAGCCTGATATAACTGTCTCCTGAGAGATTCTGCCAGAGCTTGACAAATACAGAGGCAGATGACAGCAGCAAACCATTGGACTGAGCACAGGGTCCCCAGTGGAGGAGTTAGAGAAAGGACTGAAAGAGCTGAAGGGGTTTGCATCCTCAGAGGAAGAAAAATAATATCAACCAACCAAACTCCCCAGAGCTCCCACGAACTAAACCACCAACCAAAGAGGGACCCATGGCTCTGGCCACTTTGGTGGCAAAAGATGGCCTTGTTGGACATACGTGGGGGGATTGGCCCTTGGTCCTATGGAGGTTTGATCCTCCAGTGTAGGGGAATGCTAGGGTGGGGAGGCAGGGGTGGGTGAGCATCCTCACAGAAGCAGGGAGAGCGAGGATGGGATAAGGGGTTTCTGGAGGGGAAACCATAAAAGGGAATTAACATTTGAAATGAAAATAAAGAAAATATCCAAAAAATAAATAAAAATGAAATTCACAAAATAACAGCATCACATATTGAAAGAACAGAGGAGAGAACATCATTTGAGAACATGTTTTGTCTAAGACCTCAAAGTTATCCATTAAGTTTTGACAGCAAGCTATAAAATAAAGATATCTCTAAATTGTATAAGAAGGCTAGTCACAAAGTGGTGGTGCAATGATTAGTTCTCCCCTTCTGTCTGAGTTCATGTACATGCTAGCATGTTCTTCATAGTTACTTGTAATTGAAGGAACTCACGATGCCATGCCTAAGTATGTTGTGGGGTTTTGTTGTTGTTGATGATGATGATGATGACAATGATGATGATAAATTATGATTTTTGCTTTGACTGTCATTCCATGGAAAGGAGCAGAAACAAAAGAGCACACTGCCCTCCCCATCCTTCTGAAGAGCAGAAGGAGAAATTCTCATGGGAAAAATGTTTTTATTATGGCAGCAGCATAGACACTTTCCTTTCACCAGAGACATGGAGCCAAAGCTGTGAACATCTGTGATTCTGTTTTGTCAAACAATTTTATTATCTTCGCTATACTGTTCTCACAAATTTCAAATTTTCTCAGTTGCTAAACTTTATACACTCTAATTTATAATTTGTCTAGTTGCTTTTTGGGTGAGGGGAGTTATATCTTTCTATTGAGGTATCTCATGACCATGCAAATTCACTAAATAAAATTTTCCATTTCTCTTGATAACCTGTCTTATGTCTGTCCTGGCTAAATTCTCAGAAATAAGGCAGTGCATTTTATTTTCCCTATAAGGTACTACTGAGGTATGCAGAAAAAAATGGATTGCAAAAAACTATGCATTTGAATATCTGTGTCTCAGGAGAATGACTTACATGATTAAGATATTCATATATATATATGAATACATATATATCCATTTACTTTAATCTTGGTTTTATACTCAAATTTTGAGTGTCCCAAGCTATTGAATAATCACAACGAACTCTGTAATTAAAACATCATGATCAGCTTTATCTAGACTGACATACAACCTACTATAAATTCAGGGAAGCATGACTTTCTAAATGGAACTTACTATGAGAAATAGTACTTTCAATTCCATGTTTAATATGAAAATATGGAATATATTAAATTGATACATTAATTTTTGTATTTTCTTAAATCACTTAGTGTGGCCTGGTGAGCTGTGATAGGCAGCCTGGTCCCTGATCAAGTTTAGGCTTAAAACCCAGGTGACTCAACAGGTGACTGTCTTCAAGGGACTGCAGAAATTTTGCCATGCTGCTTGGGCTCCTGACTCCTGTCAGGTAGCTACAGCCTCCCACAATACCCCTGCAGAGAGGTCTGTGGCCATCAATCAAGCACCAAGCCCTCCCACATGCAGATAAGATATCTCCAAGCTCTCAGACCAAGCCAATAAGAAGTACCTGCTGTCAGACTCTGACCCACCCCAAAACTGTATAAAAGAATCCTATCCAGAAGGAATAAAGGTGTGTGAGAACTACTCTGTCCTCTGAGAGCTTCTATCATAAGAGCTGTAACATTGCATTTTGGGATTAGGTCTGCTCTCCTGAAATGCCACCTGAATCTCCCCTGCATTCCTGGTTGACTAGTTAACTTCTCCAAGGCCCAGCCCAGCCTGACTCAGCTTGCAGGACTACTTGGAGTAACTGAGATGGCAACAGCTGAGACAGAGGTGGAGCCAGTTGGAGCATGACTGAGACATCTCCCACTTCCTGCTCGCACTCTCTCCCCTTTTGCCTGAACCCTTGCACCCTGCCTGGCCAGAGATCTCCATGGAAAGCCGCTGGTACACAGGCCCGCAACTTAGTCATTTAATCATAATTCTTCCTAGGAGCCATTGCCTTCATTGTCTCCCATCAATATGCATTGGCTCATTGTTTTTGTCTCTTGTTTAAGCAGCAGTGACTCATAATAACAAATAGCAAGTGAACTCGGGCGATGAGGAACGTACTTAGTTGTTCTTTAGGACGCACTGGGAATTGATACTTCCTCTAATAATAGGTACAAATCAGAATCAGATTCTCGTTCACTTAAAGCCTTAAATGTGAGGACAGCATTTGAGGACTAGTAAAATCTAATCTGTAATTTGTCATTTGGAGCATTAACTCTAGCATTCAGAAAATGTATGTGACTTTCTCTGGGTTTTAGTATCCCATGAATGCATAGGCAGCAATTATTTCAAGACAGAACAAAGCTATAGACCTATATCTTAGAAAAAAAAAATTACACGTCAAAAAGTATTTAAAGCAGGGTATGATGGCACATGCCTTTAATCCAAGCACCTGGTAGAAACAGGCAGAGCTTGTGAAACAAAGAAAATGTATCTTCAAAGGATGTAACAAGAAACATTAGAAGCCTAGGTTCCACATTAATGTTTTCTTACCTTATTAAAACACAATTAATTTTCCCTAAATTTGTTTCATTAAAAAGTATGCATTGAGTATTGTACTCAGAATAACTGTAATTGTACTGCTTAGTAAAGCCCGTATTTAGATTAAGATCAACCTGAAATAATTTTAGGACAGCGTAAAGAATTCTATTCAACTAATAATGTTATTTGATGCCATAGAGAAACAAGATGTTGATTCCTGTTGAAATTCAAAGAGGAAATGGTGTTTGAGCTGATTTCTTAAGAATGGCTTAAAAGTTAAAGAATTTTTTTTACAAAAGAACAGGATACATAAATTGCATGAATTATTAGATAATAAATTCCACATAAAGGAAACTAACTCTTGGGTAACATACATGCATACATACTATTACTTAACCGTGTTATTACAGGTGATTCGAAGTTTGTGTATGCTTACACTTCACATGATGTTTTATGCAAGTGCCTTCACCAGATTGTTTTTTAATACCAGTTACTATATCTAATAAGGACTGTGTTAAGATTGGAGATGAGGGCTTGGGTATTGACTCAAAGGCTGAAGAGCCTGCTGCGTACACATAAAGAACTGAGATAAGGTTCCAAACAAGCTGGGACTAGCAGCAAGCACCTTTAATCTCAATACTGTTGAGGATACATACTGGCTTCATGGATGGCCATCTAAATAACTGCTGAGCTTTAAGTTCACCAAGAAACCCTGTCTCAAAAGTAGAATCCAGATGTCCTTCAACAGAGGAATGGGTATAGAAAATGTGGTACATTTGCACAATGGAGTATTACTCAGCTATTAAAAACAATGAATTACTGAAATTCTTAGGCAAATGGATGGAACTAGAAAATATCCAGAGTGAGGTAACCCAATCACAAAAGAACACACATGGTATGCATTTACAGGTAAGTGGATAATAGTCCAAATGCTTGGAATTTCCAAGATAAAATTCACAGACAACATGAAGCTCAAAAAAAGGAAGACCAAAGTGTAGGTGCTTTAGTCCTTCTTAGAAAGGGGGACAAAATACACAAGGGAAGAAATATGAAGACAAAGTGCAGAGCAGAGATTGAAGGAAAGACCAGCCAGAGACTACCCCACCTGGGGATCCATCCCGTGTACAGACACCAAACCCAGACACTTTGAAGATGCCAAAAAGTATGTGCTGACAGGAGCCTGATATAGTTGTCCCCTGAGAGGCTCTGACAGAGCTTGACAAATATAGAGGTAGATGCTAGAAGCCAACCATTGGACTGAGCACACGGTCCCCAGTGGAGGAGTTAGAGAAAGGACTGAAGGAACTGAAGGGGTTTGCAACCTCATAGGAAGACCAATAACATCGACCAACCAAACTCCCCAGAGTGCCCAGGAACTAAACCACCAACCAAGGAGTACACATTGAGTGACCCATGGTTCCAGTTGCATATGTAGCAGAGGATGGCCTTGTATGGCATCAATAGAAGTCCTTGGTCTTGTGGAGGCTCAATGCCCCAGTGTAGGGGAATTCTAGGGCACTGAGGCAGGAGTGGGTGGATGGGTAGAGGAACACCCTCATAGAAGCAGGGGGAGGGTGATGAGATAGAGGTTATGCCTGGTGGGGGGACCAGGTAAGGGGATAATATCTGAAATGTAAATAAAGAAAATATACAATTAAAAAAATAAAAACTTGATTGCAGGAAAAATTAAAATGAAGAGCAATAAAGGAGACTTGATAACAAGTTCTTGTGCCCACAGTCACCTGCATACATGTCTATGTGAATCCACACTCATGTACCTATACATACTTTACATAACATACACACACACACAAATACTGGAGGTGGGCACTTAACTACTGCTTTTATTGTAAAAACCTCATCACAGACATGTGTAATATATCATTCCAAGTGTGAAACTTCACACATGAACACACGCATGATTTTAATTCCATGAGCAACTTTGCCTGCTTTTCTTTTTGGAGATATCATTTTCGTTTTTAAAAGATATATGTGAATCTTCACATATATGTGAAGATATATGTGGTAATTGTTATCTTTTTTCTCATCTGCTGGAAAGTTCACCGCAAATTTATATTTTGCACATGTATCTGTCTTATGTGTGTTTTAAATAATTTATATTGTTTGCTTTCATATTTTATCATAATTTTCTTGCAGTTTGTTTACTCTGTGAGTTGTCAGGATCCTTTGAGGCAAAAGAATGTAAAGCAGTCTAAAGAAATCAAATATTACAAGAACATTTATACAGCCCAGGGGTTTCCTGGATTCATATGTTTATACAGTTCTAAACTTACACATTCTTTAAAATTCAATCCTGTGACTATATGATTTTGAGATAACATATATTTATATAATATAAATGTAACATTTATAAAATTAGAGTGTCTGTGGTATTTCCCTCCCCAAAAGAGCTATGGACAAATTAAGATAATTTAATATAGATATTTTAGTGGTCTGTGCTTATATTTTACTACTCAATACTGTCTTTTATTTTTCAAACTGAAAGTCTTATACTGAAGTTTCTATTGTTATGCTAAACAAGCAACCAACAAAACATTCCTTTAAAAAATAATTTAATTCTATTATACAAAAACAACTTAAAATGTCTCTTGAATTATTTTCTGAAGCTATTTTGCTAATCAGCCACTGTTTGCTGCTCAGATAGAAACACACCAGTATGGCTCTTCCAATCCGAATAATATTGAAGAAAACTCATCACTTTGGGGATATGATTACCCAGAATGGCAAGCCCAGTGCTGGCTGTTGATTAGCAGAACCGTACCTGTATCATGACTTGTAATGTGTGACCAGGCTGGAGAGGCAGAGAACGAGATTACATTTGAAATCTGGCAAGCCATCATTACTGTGCCATGTCAAGAGAAGTGTCCAGGAGAAGAGCTGAACTGTTAAAAAAAAATGTTTTATTTGCCTTCCTTCACTTTCTTTCTGAGGTTTACTTGTGTGAAAGCTTTCTGTATATCAAGCTGAGCAGTCTATGGGAATTAAAACAATATTTGATTCCTCCTACTGTTAGTGATCCCCATATGGCAGGAAGTATTTCATAGAACTCCTGATTTGCTGTGGTGAAGTGATAGATCCTATCCTGGGCCCTAAACCCAAATGCAAACTCTGCCATTATTTGTAACTTAGTGTGCCCTTTGGGAGGCTGTCATCTGCTTCAGAAATAGCATGCACAGCTCTGGGCCAGCTGTTCCTTTTCCAATTTTGTGATGTTAATTTGCTGGTACACAAAAGATGCTTGGGATTGAGGTTGAAAGTCATGATTATGAGTTTATTTTCCAGAAAGTAAAATGAACTGTTCCTTTGCTCCTTGTATTGAGTTGTATTTATCCTGTTAATACATTTTTGAAGTCACATACCTTTGTCTCCTTGGTACTATCTCAATCATCTTTCTTCATTATGTAAGAATGACTTTTCTGTTCTCATTCTTGTGTAGTGAAACCCAAGCGCTGGGGCAATCTACAAACTTATCATGGTCACCACTGCTTGACAGAAACTGAGCCAAGCTAAGAAACATCACACAAGGCAGAGATTGGTGGCACACATTCTGTAGCCTAACCATAACTTAGTGACTACTCTGCATTTCTTTTGTTGAATCAGTTTCTTTCGAGTTAGTCACTTTCCATGTTTACCAGGACATTTTATTATCACAAAATGACTCCAGAGTTATTTTTCTCCTTTCCTACAGTGAGAATGGCTGGAGTCCCCATCATTCTTGTGAAGATTAGTTGTAATTATAATCTATAAGGTTTTTCCCTCTTGTTAACTTGGTTTAGGAAATATCCTCTTAATTTCTGTTCGGTTCATTTCTCCTTTAAAAAAAAAATCTCTCTTCTTAATCTCTGAATATGCTTAATTGTTATCTTAATTTAAAAACAAACTCATTATATTGTACTTCAATTTTCTTTCTCAATGTGTTCCTATATATAAAATAGCTTCCCCCCCACAGAGTCAAGACACCAAAACATGCTCATTTTCTTATGTTCTACGTACTCTTAGAAAGCCTGGCTTATCAGCAGCATTCAAAATGCTTTTATAAAATAGCAAGTCCCACAGCAGAGTCAATGAGCACCCCTGATCCCCTATATACACTGTAATGACTAATTTTATATTATTTGCAACTTCCTGACCAATCTTTATCCTAGTATATAGTAGTTTTTGTAAGAACATTAATTCTGAAATTTTCTACTAGTAAATACATGACATATGCAGGGTAAAAGAACTCTATATTACAATAATGTCTTCTCTATTAATAGTTGCTATCTATTATATTCTTATATCTTCTATATTATGCTTTATGTTATATATAATATAATAATATAATATTAAAATATTATTAATCATTGTTGCCTTAAAATATAGAAATGTATGTACATAAATTATAAACATAATTTAGATGCATAATATAAAGACCATTTTAAAAGATGGGTTAAATATTTACTATACAACTAACATAAAAACCTTTGAATGTTTTCATTATTATTTTTAATATTTTTTTAAGTCCAGTCATTTTCCTCCTTCCAGTCACCCTTCTCACTGTTCCTCATCCCATTCCTTCTCCTCTGTCTCCAAGAGCATATCCCCACCCGACCCGGCTAGACCACTACAATACCTGAGGCCACAAGTCTCTCCAAGGTTAGGTGTATCTTCTCTCACTGAGGCCAGACCAGGCAGTCCTCTGATGTATATGTGTCAGGGGCCTCAGAACAGTTCAGTTCTGGTTGGTGGCTCAGAGTCTGAGAGATCTTGGGGGTCCAGATTAGTTGAGATTGCTTATCTTTCTATGGGATCACCCTCCTCCTAGGCTTCTTGCAGCTTTTCCCTAATATAACCCCAGGGGTGCCCAGCTTCTATCTATTGGTTGGGTGTTAAGTATCTGCATCTGACTCTTTCAGAAACTTGTTGGGCATCAGTAATAGTGTCATGGTTTGGAGCCTCTCCTTGAGATGGATCCCAATTTGGGCCAGTCACTGGGCCTCCTTTCCCCCAGTCTCTTCTCCATTTTTGTCCCTGCAGTTCTTTTGGACAGGAAAAATTCTGGGTCAGTTTTTGACTGTGGGATGACAACCCCATCCTTCCACTTGATGCTGCGTCTTTCTACTGGAGTTGGACTCTACAAATTTCCTCTCCCCACTGTGGTGTATTTCATCTAAGGTCCTTCCCTTTGAGTGCTGAGTCTCTCACCACCCAGTTCTCTGGTACATCCTAGAGGGTCACTTCACCTCCTACCTCCCTAGGTTGCCTATTCCTATTCTTTCTGCTTGCCCTCGGGGTGTCACTGCTTTTTCTCCATACCTGATCATGTTCCCCTTTTTCCCTCCCATTATCCTTGATCCCCCAGGTCCCTCCTTCCTTCTGTTGCCTGTGACTGCTTTCTTCTCCCTCCCCAATTGGGACTGAAACATTCTCACTTGGACCCTTTGGCTTGTTAACCTTCTTGAGTTCTGTGGATTGTATCCTGGATATTCTATACATTTTGGCTAATACCCATTTATTAGTGAGTAAATACCATGCAAATCCTTTTGTGCCTGAGTTACCTCATTCACAATGATATTTTCTAGTTCCATCTATTTGCCTGCAAGACTCATGATGTCTTCCTTCTTAATAGCTGCATAGTATTCAATTGCTGAGATTAACCACATTTTCAGTGTGTATTCTTCCTTTGTGGGACATCTGGGTTGTTTCCAGCTTATAGCTATCACAAATAATGCAGCTATGAACATGGTGGAACACATTCCCCTGTGGCATGATAGGGCATCTTTTTGGGTATATGCCCAAGCGTGATCTTCAGGTAGATCTATTTTTAGGTAAACATATTTATTATAAATATCTAGGCCTAATAGGTAGGCTTGTTCCTGACTAGCTCCTAACTTATTAATTGGTTTATTCTATTCTAAGTTCTGCCATACGACTCCTTAGTTACCTCTTCTTACTCCATGCCTGGTTTCCACTCTGTGTCTCCTTGGTGAATCCTCCTGCTTCTGGCCCTCTCGAAGAGATTCTTTCGACATGTCCTACCTTCTACTTCCTGCCTTTGCTATAAGCCATCTGACTTTTAAATAAACCAGTAAGTAGGTGAGAGAGTGTTTACAAAACACCGAGGACAGGTAATGTTTCAATAATACCAAAGTCCAGCTTGTAATCAAATCTCTGCAGATTCAGTAATCAGCATCTGTATAATACAGAGACAACATTCACACAGTGCATAAAAAACATCACTCCAACCACACCAGGATAAAGATGTAGTAGAATATTTCCACCAGTTCAGGTTACTTCTCCATGCCTCATCAAAAGAGAGGTGATTATTCCTCTGATTTTTACAAACCTATTCTAGTTTGCTGCTATTAAACTTGGAGAACAAAGAACACATGCACCTGTGTCTGACTACTTATCATTGGCATGGTTTTCTTGAAGTCTCAGCATGATTGTTTCCATGTTTCCTTCCTATTTATATCAGTAGGTGAACATGCTACTAATCCACAGTTATGTTGATTTCAATATTATTTTATTTAAATATTTAATGATTCAAGATAAAGTTGATGAGAATATGCCTATAGTATGTTATTGTGTGTGTGTGTGTGTGTGTGTGTGTGTGTGTGTAGTTATATCTTTCTTGCTCTGGATGACTAAGTTGAAATTAGTGTGTCAGTATCTGTTTACCTATTTAATTATCTTTCTATATATATATATATATATATATATATATATATATCATCCACTTATGTTTATGTACAGCCCATAAAAAGTGTTGCACATACATGTTATTATACCAGTTTCCTTCAAGCAGGTGTCTATATTCCTATACACATTTTAATTTTCACATATATTAGTAACACCAAAAGATGCAAAGCAGTACCTCACTGAAATTTTAAATATTTCCTTTCACTGCATATTTCCTTATTTCCATTTGGTTTTTACATTTTTATTGGTTATTTTATTTATTTACATTTCAAATATTGTCAGCCTTTTCTGGTTTCTCCTCCACAAAGCCTCCCCCCATCCAGCTCCCTCCCCACTGCCCCGATGAGGGTGCTCTCTCCTACTTATCCACTCCTGCTTTACCACTCTGGCTTCCCCCTATACTGGGGCACTGAGCCTCCACAGGACCAAGGGCCTCTCCTCACATTGAGGCCAGATAAAGCAATTCTCTGCCACATATGCAGGTGAGGCCATGTGTCCCTCCATGTGTACTCTTTGGTTGGTGGTTTAGTCCCTGGGAGATCTGCATGGGGGAGCTGGTTATTTGATATTGTCGCTCTTCCTATAGAGTCGCCATCCCCTTCAGCTCCTCATGTCTTCCCCTAACTCTTCCATTGGGGCCCCAGTGCTCAGGCCGAGGGTCTTCTGGAAGCATCTGCATTTCTTTTTTTCTCTTTTTTTAAATTAGATATTTTCTTATTTTACATGTCATATGATTTCTCCTTTCCAAATTTCCCCTCCAAAAAACAAACAAACAAACAAAACAACAAGAACAAACCTCTGTTGCCTCCCCCCACCCCATGCCTGCCACCCCACCCTCTCCCACTTATTGGCCCTGGCATTCCCCTACACTGGGGCACAGAACCTTCACAGGGCCAAGGGCCTCTCCTGCCATTGATGACCGACTTTGCAATCCTCTACTATACACATGCTGCCAGAACGATCAGTCCCACCATGTATAGTCCTTGGTTGGTGGTTGAGTCCCTGGGAACTCTGAGGGTACTAGTTATGGAGCAGAGACTAAAAGAAGGACAAGCCATCCTAATATAGCTATCTCCTGAGAGACTCTGACAGTACCTGATGAATACAGGGGTAGAGGTTCACAGCCATCCATTGAGCCGAGTACAGGGTTCCCAAAGAAGGAGTTAGAGAAAGGATCAATGGAGCTGAAGGGTTTGCAGCCCCTTAGGACGAACAACAATAAGAACTAGCATCAGCATTTCTATTGGTCAGGCTCTGGCAGAGCCTCTCAGAAGACAGCCATACCAGGCTCCTCTCAGCAAGCATCTGTAATAGTGTCCGGGTTTGGTGACTGTATATGGGATGGATCCCCAGATGGGGCAATCTCTGGATGGCCTTTTCTTCAGTCTCTATTCTACTCTTTGTTCCTGCATTTCCCTTAGACAGGAACCATTCTGGGTTAAAATTTTTGAGATGGGTGAGTTGCCTCAACCCTTAACCCGGGGCAGTGCCTAGCCACTGAATATAGTCTCTATAGGTTCCAGTTTTGCTGTGTTGGGTATTTCAGCTAATGCCATCCTTGTTGGGAACTGGGGACCTCTTGCTTCCCTATCATCTGGGACTTTCTAGAGGTTATGCACAATTCCCCATTGGTACACACCGACATTCAATTTTCTGACACTCTGTATTTCTCCCTGTCTCTTCCCACACCTGATCCTGCCCCCTTTTCCCTTTTTCTCCTTTCTCCTTCCCACTTCCCTCCTTCCCTCTACTTCCTGTTATTATTTTGCTCCCTCTCCTATGTAGAATTGAAGCATCTACACGTTGGTCTTTCTTCTTCTTAAGCTCCATATGGTTTGTGGGTTGTATCATAGGTATTCCGAACTTCTGGACTCATATCCACTTATCAGTGAGTACATACCATGTGTGTTCTTTTGTGACTGGGTTACTTCATTTAGGCTTATTTTCTAGTTCCATCCATTTGCCTAAGAACTTCATGAATTTGTCATTTTTGATACCTGAATAGTACTCCATTGTGTAAATGTACCAAATGTTCTGAATGGGTGTAGGGATATATACCCATAACATTAGCATATTTAGAGTTGAGTCAAGAGGATCAGGAATTCAAAATCACCAATGCCTACAAAGTAAATCTGATATGATCCCAGGCTAAGATCCTGTCTAGAAAAATCAACCAAACAAACTCACAAACAATACAAAACTGAAAAGTCCAACATGCTGAGAATATGGTTGAGCCAGTAATGTTCAAGCATGAGGACAGTTTGACATTACTACGCACGTACTAAGCCTTGGTTGTCATGGATTTCTATGAATACAAATTAAAACCATTGAAGAGAGTGTTCTAAAATTCTTTTTCTTTCACGGACCTTGAGTCAGAGTCATGTTGTGTATATTGCTTTGTTTATCATCCTGAACTTGAAGCAATCCCTCTGCATCTGTCTTCCAAGTGCTAGTTCTAAATGGTACTTTGACTTATGTTTTAACTTATTACCAGCTACTAATGGTAAAATATTCAACTAAGTGCACTTACTATTTTCCTCAAGCCTCTACAAATTTGACGTCGATGTAATTTTAATTAATGACTGCATATTTTAATTGTTCATACATCTGTATTGTCTCATTTTCTGTAGTGTCTTGACACAGACTAGAGTTATCTGAGAGTAAAGAGTCTCAGTTGAGGAAATGCCTCCACGAAATTCAGCTGTAAGAAATTTTCTCAATTGGTAATCAACCATGGTGAGTGGTGTCATCCCTGGGCTGGTAGTCCTGGGTTCTATAAGGAAGCAGGCAAGAGGAAGCAAGACAGTAAACAATATCTCTCTAGGTCTTCTGCATCAGCTTCTGCTTTCAGGTTCTGCCATGTTTGAGTTCCCATCCTGACTTCCTTCAATGATAAACAGTGATACAGAAATGTAAGCCAAATAAAACTTTTTTTTCCTGCTTGTTTTTTCTCATGGTGCTTTGTCAAAGCAATGGAAACCCTAAGACAGTGTGTGAAATTATATTTTCCATTATAACATTTTTCTTTAATGAGAGTTCTCTTTTTGTTGGCTACTTACAAGTGTAACAGTAATCTAAGCATCCTATTTTAATATAATAAATGTTTACATGGCTTGTATAATTAAAATACATGCTCTGTGAATGACATATATTTAAGTTTGCTTTGCAATGCAGATTGATAAGATTTGCTTTCCAGTTTAACTTTTTAATCCTCTTATTGTGTTTTTTAACATGACCAATTTTATTTATATCCCAGTGAGTATTTTCTCTTTATATCATATCTTTTTCTTTTTATTTCAATCTATTGTTTTTTTTTTGTTCTTCCTGGCACAATCAAGAACTAATTAACTCATATTTTTTCTTGCACTTATAATTTTGCTTGGGATTATCTCCAATAACTTGGATCTTAAATGTCCCTCAGATGACAGTGTGCCAAAAATTTGATATTTAGGATAAACCTTGTGGTGAGGTGTTCCACACTTAGCTTAGTTGGAACTTGATAGCTCATTGAAGCATGTCCTAGAATGGAACTATGTGTAAGCCCCCCTTATTCTTTTACTTTGTGTGATATAAAGGGTTTGCCTGAGTGATGTGCTCTTATCATCTTAAACTACTTCATCTAAGACTTGAAAAAAAGGAGTCTATAGGAAACAGACTGCAACTTCTTTGATGCTTGAATTCAGGACCTTATATATTGTTACTATCTTTATCTTCTTCAAGAGAATTTCAGAGTACAGTACTATCTCTTTGTATGCATATTTCCAATATTCTTTACTTTTTTCTTATTGAATGTTTCTGACTGCTACATGTCTCATTACAGATCTTCACTCAACATGCCTTGTCAAATAAATTCTCTGGTGACAGAATCAATATTTCAAAATGCTTGAGTGAGTTTATCATCATTATTTTAGAGGATTTGGAGTGGCACTAAAAATATAATGCTATTTTTAGTTTTGTTTTTCCCCTCTTACCATCTTGAAAATATTTCTTTTACTTTCTTGGCTGATACTTCTCTCTGAAATCATAAAAGTTCAATTTCTGTATGTGTTTTTGTACTTATCTGATTTTGAGTTCATGGGGGGTGGGTCTTGCTAAGTAAATAAAGAGATAAACAAATGGAAAGTATGTGAAAGTTACATAGCAAAATACAGGGGAAATTACACAAAGCTACAATCAGAGCTTTGCCTTTCTCTTTTTGTGAAGACAGAAGTTTATATCTGTAGTCCTTTAAATGGAGTCTTGGTGCATTTTGAAGGGCCTAGCCTAACATTACAAACTCCATTTTGTATTTAGACTCCATCTTATGTTAAGCTTACTCTTAGGTTGAACTCAGTTGTTCCAGGAACCAATACACCCCTAGCAACAACCATAAGCCCCTTACCAACAGCCACTCCACCCTGAGTAACAGCCAATCAGCTCTTGAGAGGAAAGTACCTAATGTTCCAGAAGTTTTGAAATAGATTACTCAAGTTAAACACCATTACTCAAAACAAGCTAAAATCATTACTAACCAAGAGAAATGCACCAAGCTGCAATTTTCAAATGTTACCCAATAATGTAACTCCCAAGTTACAAAGCCCCTTAACCTGCTGTAACTGTGATAAAAAAGGAAAGGCTTCACGAGTTTGGAACCTTCCACACCCATCACTATGTCCAAGAGTGAGAGGGTCCAAGTTTGAATAAAGACATTTTGCATCTGCATATAAGTTGGATTTCTCGTAGTCTCTGGTGGTCTGTGGAGACCTCACAATCTGGGCATAACACATTTCATAATGCTATTAACTATAGTTTTATTATTTCAACATCTTATAATGCAAGTCTTGCAGTGGAGAACTGTACTGATGCACCTGATAACACTATCAGATGGGAATAAAAATTAGGAAAGAAAGTATCTTTCTACCAGAAAAAAAATGAAAGCAGTAACTTTTTAAATAAAGGAGAAAATAAAAAGGAATGAAGATATAGATAACCTAACCTTTGACTTTTAATGATCTTCCTTCTAATGCAGCAGATCTATTACTCCTGACTAAACTTTCCCTCTTCCATAGAGAAGGAGAACACATTTCCTGCATCCTAGTAAAGGACTTCTGAGAGATAATGTAGTAAATGTAACATGGCCCTTTTCAGATCAGTGAATTTATATCTGTGTGGTTGTTAGCCAATTTATCTGATCCATGTCATGTCATTAGAGAGCACCTCACTTATTCTTATTTATTAATTCACCACAGGAAACATTTTAATTTTTTATTTTATGTATTTTACTTTACTTTTTTAAAAAAAAATTATTGTTATTTATGTGTTCATTTATTTTTGAGACAGTATTTCTCTATGTAACCCTGGCTGTCCTCAAATCACTAAAGGCTAGCCTTGAACTCAGAGATCCACCTGCCTCTCTCTGCTTTTCCAGTGCTGAAATTAAAGACATGTACCATCACTATCAGGCATTTTAATGTTCTTACATGGAAAATCATTACAACTCTCTCCATCTTCCCTTTTTTCCTTCCAGCTTCTCCCCAGTTACCCTCTTTGAAACTCCATATATTGAGTCACACAACCTCAAGTTCATAACTTCTTTCCCATTGTGTTATATTCATAAGATACATCACTGCTCCTTCACAGCTGGCATTGCATGGAAGGAGATAAAAAGATTGTAAAAGACTGAATATCAAGAAATCTGCTGTGAAATAGACTTTCCTAGAGACAGTTGCATAAACAACACATGAAAAACAGCAGTATCAACATTCATTTTAATGTGAAAAGACAGGTGAGACACCTAAGAAAAGAACTATAGCTCATTATTGATTGGTGAACTAAGAGAATTAGGCTGTCTCAGGGAAGGGATTCCTTATTGGGTGTCTAGTGCTGAGTGGTTGGAATTGAAATCATATACATACAAACAATAAAAACTGACCTAGCAGATTCTATTTATAAGTGTTTGTGCATATCCCTTTTATGTCACACTCTTGTTTTAAAGAATATTTATTTAAATCCTATCTTCTGGGTTCTGTTTTCTGAACCACAACTCCACCACCTTTTCTGGAGGCCACTTAGCCACCAGGGACCCCAAGTAAGAAAATATTTTCTAAGCCAAGGAGCCCAAGAAACAATCTAGAATAGATATTATAACATTTAATATAATAGACTTCTAATCAAAATTAATCAAAAGAAATGTAGAAGGAAACTTCACACTGAACAAATGAAAATAATCCATCAAGATGAATCTAAATTCTGAATAACTTTACCCCAAATGGAAGGGAACACACATTTGTAAAGGAAACAATACTAAAGCTTAAATGACAAATCAAACCCCTCACATTAATAGTGGGAGACTTTAATGTCTCAGTGTTAGAAAGGTCATACAGACAGAAACTAAACAGAGAAATAATTGAACCAACAGACATTATAATTTAAATGGACCTAACAAGATCTAGAGAACATTTCATTCAAACACAAAAGAATATACCATCTTCTTAGTACATCAAGAAACCTTCTCCAAAATCATATATCCTTGGTCACAAAGCAAGTCTCAACAGATGCAAGAAAAGTGAAATAACTCCGTGTATTTTGCCAAACCATCATGCACTGTAGCTGGACTTCAACAACAGCAGAAACAACAGATAGCCTACAAAGTCATGGAAACTGAAGAACTCTCTAATCAATGACCACTAGGTCAAGGAAGCAACAAAGACAGAAATTAAAGACTTTCTAGAATTCAATGAATGAGAAAGTTCAACATATGTGAACTTATGGGACAGAATGAGTGCAGTGCTAAGAGGAGAGTTCAACATATGTGAACTTATGGGACAGAATGAATGCAGTGCTAAGAGTAAAGTTCATAGCACTAAATGCCTTCAAAAACAGATTAATGAGATCTCATGCTAGGAACTAAACAGCACAACTGAAAGTTGTAGAACAAAAAGAAGCAAACACAATCAGAGCAAAAAAAAATCAATAAAATAGATACAAAGTAAATAATAATACAAAGAATCAGTGAAACAAGAGTTGGTACTTTGAGAAAATCTACAAGACAGACAGACCCTTATGCAAACTAACTGAAAGGCATAGAGAGAAAATATTCAAATTAACAAAAGTAGAAATGAAAAGGGGGACATAACAACAGTCATGAAGAAAGTCTAAAGAATCATTGGGTCTTATAGCAAAAACCTGTGCTCCAATAAATTGAAAAATCTCAAATAAATGATAATTTTTCTTGATAAATACCATTAGCCAAAGTGAAATGAAGATCAAGTGAACAATCAGGACCACATCATTTTATTGTAGAATTCTACTGGACTTTCAAAGACTGGGTAATACCCACACTCCTCAAATTAGTTCACAAAGTAGAACAGAAGGAAGATGCAAATTCATTTTAAGATGTGGCAGTCACCCTGATACCTAAACTATACAAAAACTCAACAAAGAAAGAAAATTTCCAAACAATTTCCCTTATAAATATTTATTCAAAAAATACTCAACAAAATAACCACAAACAGAATCCAAGAACATATCAAAAAAGAGCAACTACCATGATCAAGTAGGCTTCATCCTAGAGATGCAAGGATTGTTCAACATAAAAATCTATCAATGCAATCCACCATTTAAACAAACATAAAGGGAAAAGAAAAGCTCATGACCAGTTTCATTTGATGCTGAAAAATGCTTTGACAAAATCCAACACTACTTCATGATAAAAGACTTAAAGAGAGATCAGTGATATGAATCTGAGATTTCATCTTATATCTATCAGAATGGCTAAAATTAAAAACTCAAGGGACAGATCATGCAGGCAAGGATGTGGAACAATCCACTGCTGGTGGGTGTAGAAACATTTACAGACACTTTGGAAATCAATGTGGATGTTTTAGTTTCTCAGAAGACTGGAAATAAATAAAAAATAAATAAATCTACCTCAAGATTCATCTATACTACTCCGGGGCATCTACTCAAAGGATGCCCATCCATTCCACAAGCGTATTTGCTTTACTGTGTTCAAAGCAGTTTTACTCATAAAAGCCAGAAACTGGAAACAACCTAGATATCTTTCAACCAAAGAATGTACAAGGAAAATGTGTTACATTTACCAAATGGAATATTGTTCAACAATTAAAAACATGACATCATGAAATTTTCCCACCAAGGAATGGAACTAGAAAAGATCATCCTGAGTTCGAGGAATTCCAGACCCAGAAAGACAAACGTGATATGTACTCACTTATAAGTAGATATTAAGCATAAAGTAAAAGATAATCATGCTACTATCGACAGAACCCCCCCAAAGCTAAGTAACAAGAAGGGCTCGAGGGTTGGGGGAGAAGGATGGATGAATCTCATTGAGAAGGAGAAATAGAATAAACATTATTGGGGGTAGATGGTGGAAGGATCAGAACAGGAAGAATCAGGTGGACAGAGGACAGAGGTAGAGGATACTGGGAGAGTCAACTGGAATTGTGGACATCTTGTGATGAGCAAGAAACTAAGGCAAGGGAAACTTCCAGGAATCTATGAGGGTGACCCTAGTTAAGACTCCTAGCAGTGGAAGACATAGAGTTTGAACCAGCAATCTTCTGTTATCAGACACAGGATCGATGGATGGATTGGAACACCAAACCAGTCATAAATCCTTTGATCTACAAGGATTTGTCCTGTCTACAAGATGTGCAGTGATAAAGCAGAAATTGAGTGTCTAACCAATGACTGGTCTAGACTGAGAACCATGCCATGAGAGGGAGTCCACCCTTAACACTGTTAACCATATTCGGCTATTCTTGCAGATAGATGTGTAACATAGCCATCGTCTGAGAGGCCTCGTGGAGGGACCGAGAAACTGATGGAAACATATGCAGTAACCCACAGCCAAAAATTAGGCAGAGCTTGGGGAATTCTCTGGAAGAGGGGGGTGAAAGATTGTAGGAGCCAGGGGGGATTAAGGGCATCATGAGAAAACTATGTAATCAACTAACTTGGTCCCAAAGGTGTTCATAGAGACTGAATTGCCAAAAAAGGAGCATGCATGGGACTGAACTCCGCCTTCTGCCCATATGTAATAGTTGTATAGCTTGATTTTCATGTGGGATTCTTAATAGTGGGGACAGATGCTGTCTCTGCCTTTGTTGCTTTACTTTTGTAACTTTTTCTCCTACTGGGCTTTCTTGTCTATGTGCAATAGGAGAAGGTACCTAATCTTACTGCAATGTGATAAGCCAAGGCTGATTAATATCCACGGGAGTTCTCCCTTTTCCTAAACAGAAAGGGAGAAGGAGTGAATTGGGGAAGGTGTGGGGTAATGACTGGAAGGAGAGCAGGGAAGGGAAGCTGAGCTTGGTATGTTAATTAATAACTTAATTAAATTAATTAACCAGTATAGAAATGTATAAATGAATATTTATTTATGTGCATGTTCTCTCTCTCTCTCTCTCTCTCTCTCTCTCTCTCTTGTGTTTGTGTGTGTGTGTGTGTGTGTGTGTGTGTGTGTGTGTGTGTGTGCCTGTAAATACATAGCACTTGTGTGGGGGTTGGAGGACATGATCAAACTGGCTATAATCAGTTCTCTCCATCTATGATATTTATCCTGGAAATGGAACTCAAGTTTCCAGACTTGGCAGCAAGTGTTTTAACTTACTGTTCATCTTGTCAGGATCCATTCTTGTTTTTCAAGTTCCACAAGTTGGTAATCAATCCTGAAGTAGTAAATTAGTCTTTAAATGTAGACTCCAGTATAAGACTGTTTCAGTAATACTTTGAGAAGCCATTTTTCTTCACATTACTTAAAGTGTTTCCTTAGAAAACTTAGACTACAGTCATGAGACCTAGCTTATTTGAACCCAATCCTACACAACATCCTAGTATATAAATATTATCATTATTACTATTTGAAGGGAAAATTTTAAATGGAGACTAGAACATTCAGTGTCACATTTTTGTTCTTTCTGGCTATCCTTAGGTTGTATTATTTTGAAACCATTATTGTCTCTAATTGCCCATCCTTTCATATAGTACTAATGATAATTTGAGGTTAAATAGTTGACTTTTCTGTCAGAACAATTATATAATGATTTTGCTTCCTGCTTTTTGAACTGACATCTTTAAGCACAAAACATTCTATAATAAAGCTCTTTTATTCTTCACATCATTCCCATGAGTGGACTTAATCACAGCCTTGCTTTCTCTACAGATTATGGAAGAACTCCATGACACAAAAGACACAAATGGGGAGTAGCCAGAACTTCCTGAGGCAATGTTTCTGAGAGCTCTGTTATTCACACTGTGAAATGATCAGATCTGAAACTGGGAACATTTTCACTTTGCTACTTTTATTAGTTTTTGACAGTTTTAGGTCTGTTAAATACATAGACTGTTTTCCTATTTTCCAGAGAGTTTATATGTTAATGACAGAAACAAACTCAAGATAACTTAAATGTAAAGGAAGATTGTTTGATGCTTAGCTTGTAACTGTGAGTATGACTCTTTTATACTCAATTTAAGAGAGGAATGCACTATATTGTAGAAAATATCCAAGTGACACACAAGGACAAGTCATTAGAAAATGGATAGTTTCATCCTATAGCCACATGATGACCTGTGGTCATGTGATGTTCTGTGTTCACATGACCACTTGTGGCCCCATGATCATTTGTGGTCACATGAGATGACTGGTAAGCTCTGTGAAACACAAACGAAAAAAAATTCTAATCAGCTAAACAGGAGCAACATCCCAAGAAAATGAAATAGAGAATTTGTAGAAGGAAATGAGGGAGGTTTGTGAGAATAGGAGGCAGTAAAAGTAGATAAGGAAATACAGAAATCAGAATGTATTTAAGCATGAACAAAATGGTCAAAAGTAGAGGTTAACAAACCTCAGCAGGACTAAGATGGAATAGCATGATGATCTGTATTCCCTTTGCTCTTATCCAGACACTTAGGCAAGGAATTATGTTACTAGGTTACTCATGTAAGGAAGTGGAACACTGTGATGAAAGACGATATTGGTCTGATGGGCACATTGTTTGGTATCTGTTATTGAATAGTTCTCATCTTTAACAACAAATGTTAACACTCAACATGTATGTTGAGAAGGATTTCCCAAAAATCTGCTCGTGCTGATTGACTTTGGGTTCTTCCAGACAGTAAATATCAACCTGGGACTATTTTCAGAAGAAATCTTACTACCACTGTCTTTGTAAATATGAATGATTAACAAATTCTCAGGGATTTTATTTAGCTTGGCATTTCAATTTTTACATGATTAAATTAATCTGAAGAGGAAATTCCAATGTCTTCTATAGAGGAGTTTAATCTAGCAGCATGGCTACTCAAGCACTGGATAAAATCCAAAGGCCATCTAGGTCTATATGATCCAGCAAGAATATAGGCATGACCTGAATTATAGTATGATGTGGCTGTTATATAGATACAACCTTAGTACACACTTATAACCCCAAACAATGAAGGTGAAGTTTGTTTGTAAAAGGAAGTAGCCATATTTGAAAGTGAGTGGCAGACAACTGACGAATTGAGTCAAAGATAGATAAGCCAAACTTTCATAAGAACAGACAGGGAATAGAGGCAAGTAATAGAAAGACACACACACACACACACACACACACACACACACACACACACATACACACACACACAAACACACACAGGAGTAGACAGACAGACAGACAGACAGACAGACAGACAGACAAAGAAACAGAGCAATGCAGGGGAAGAGTCAGTCAGTTCAGTTTGGTGCAGTTCCCTCAAGTGCAGTTGAGTTCTGCTGAGTTCATTCATTCAGTGTAGCAGTTCCTGGAGTTCAGAGGCAGTTTTCCCAAAAAGAGTGATTCAGAAGCCAATTTGAATCAGTAAGCTTATAGGAGGATTTTGAGCCAGAACAACTGAGATGAACCATCTAGCCTGACTTCAGAAAGAACTAAAAAGGGGGAAGTTACTCAGTAGTAAGTCTCAGAAGCTGAAAACATTCTAGGCCTAGTTTGGCAGACCCAGGCTGGAAAGTAAAGCCTTCAAGATGGGCTTGCACAAAATTAGATTGTAGAGACTAGTAGCTTCCAGGCATAGGTCTAGGAGTAGTTAGAATAGAATAAGAAATACTCTGGTCTTAACCCAACCATGTAGTCACATAGCTTGGGTATGGCTCTCTTCTTATCCCATCATCTGAGAAAATAAAACAACATTTAGACATTTACAGATTTGTTTTTAAATTATAGTAATATATTTTCTAGAATAAATACTAAGCATATAAACACACAGCACATACATGCACACACACACACACACACACACACACACACACACACACACACTTGTTTTTCAGGAAAAAGAATTGGAATGTTACTCATAGTGAATTTTACAGTGGTGCCTAGAGACTTACCCATACATTCTTCCATAGCTAACAATGTTATCTGTATTTTATCCTCTCTCTTGCTTTAAAATGAGAGCAATTGTCATTATGAGATAGTAAAATTTTGTCTTTAATGCAATATACATTAAGAAGAAAATCTGCCTTAAGAATAAAGACCTGATAACTATCCTCTAAAACTGTAAGGTTAATAAAATTAAGAGACTGTAACTACATTTCCAAACTCAGTGATAGGAAATAAGTTACATTTATACTGAATAGAATTGTGATATACTTATTGTCCATGTAACTTATGAGAATATGTAAATATAGAAATCATATAAAGATGTGACAAATTTTACCACAACTTCTCATAGTTTTGTAATGAACCAAATAATAAAGTCAGATGTGAAGAAATGACTTCACCACATTTATAAGAAATAAAGACTCTATTATATTAAAATTGCAAAATCTCCTCTAAATCTTCCACTTCAGCTGAAAAGTGGTTTAATATAAAAGATTCATGACCTTGACTCAGTTAATTAAACATGTTTTATTACCTCATGCTTGCTTATTTAAGTTATCAGTTATTTGAAAGTTCTACCCTCAAACCATCTTTATCATTTAGAACTTATCAGCATAAATAACATCCCTTTATCTGCATTTTCTCCTGTTTGATCTTTATTACTGCAATGACTTTGCTTATTTATTAAATATGAACAACCATCTTCTGTACTTTCCTTTTTATTGGATATTTTCTTTATTTACATTTCAAATATTATTCCCTTTTCCAATTTCTCCCCTGGAAACTCCCTATTCCATCCCCCTGCTTGTGAGGGTGTTCTTCCACCCACCTACACAACCACTCCTTCCTCTCCGCCCTCACATTCCCCTACACTGGGGCATCTAGCCTTCACAGGACCAAGGGCCTCTTCTCCCATTGATGCCTGACAAGGCCATCCTCAGCTATGTATGTGGCTGGAGCCATGATGAATTAACTGTGATGAAAACAATATTGAAAAGTTTCATTCCTATCTACAATACTAAGATACTATATTAATCCTTCTGCCTAACAAGCCATAGTTTTACAATATCAGCTCCTTAAATGATATTTGAACTGTAATTAAAATATACATTTTACAGCAATTGTTTTTCTAGGCAAACACCGCATGAAAGGAAATAAATTCTTGGTATATCTTCCTGCTAGAAAATATTTGCATCTACTCAAAGAATTGGGTTCATTGTATGGTGGTGGGCATTGCAGATTTCCAAATTTTTACATCTCCCAATATCAAATAATAAACTATTGTTTGAATAATATATGGCTTAAGATAACTGTCAAAAGTGTGCATTCTAGGATCAGAATAAAAGCATGACCTATTCTTTAAAATTCTGATGTAAATTATTTTATCATCTGGAAGCCTTTGACATCTTATTTTTGTAAAGTGGAAATAATGTTTAAGTCTACTAAGTTAGCCGGGTGAGGTGGCGCAAACCTATAATCCCAGGACTTGGGAGGCAGAGGCAGGCGGATTTCTGAGTTCGAGGCCAGCCTGGTCTACAGAGTGAGTTCCAGGACAGCCAGGACTACACAGAGAAACCCTGTCTCGAAAAAACTAAAAAAAAAAAA
>JADRCC010577086.1:0-13456 GCA_019843855.1 Hylomyscus alleni
GAATGGTTCCTGGATAAGAGAAGCAGAAATGTTAGGTATGGTGAAGCATGTGAGAGCTGCCAGAGGAAAGATCACAGTGCTCTAGGGTCTGTCATTCCCTCAACTCCACACTAGTACCTATTACTACCAACACTGGGGTCTGGTAAGTCCATGAGTATCTGACCAAGACTCACCTTCATCAACTTAACTCCCTTTTTCCTTATCCTTGAGATCTTGGGACTGTCTTTTCACCCTGTTCACACATAACACATCCAACATTCCACTCAGAGCTGCCTACAGAATAGAAAAATGAAAATGGATAGCTCTGTGTTCAAAGTCCACAAAAAAAGCCTGCTTTTTTTTTTTACTAAACTATAAAACTTTTTTTCTTCACATCTCTCTTTTGACTAAATACAGTGACTTTTATTTGACATTTAATGCCATTCTAAGTAAAAGGAATTAATGTGAGGTTTCATTCATCTTTATATTGTATAATGTCAGCATTAAATGAAACTATGAGTATTGAACTCATATATGGATTCATTGACATTACAGTTTGTATTTCCTAGCTCTTATATACATCTAAATATTCTTGCCAGAGTAAAGGGATGGTGGGACAGAGCACTACACAATGTGACAATACTGTTTTCTTTCTATTCTTGCTAATGTGTATGTCTACCAGTATTGTGCTAATGAGCTGGGAGAGCTGAAAGATGAGCTACAGTGTCCTGCCTTTTTCCTGCTTTCTTTGCTGCAATTTTCAGTGTAAATGGTTGGCAAATATACAGAGATAATGTATAAGGGAGCCTTCCTTGCTTCTCTCTCTCTCTCTCTCTCCCTCTCTCTCTCTCTCTTTCTCTCTCTCTCTCTCTCTCTGTGTGTGTGTGTCTGTCTGTCTGTCTCTGTGTGTGTGTGTGTCTGTCTGTGTGTGTGTGTGTGTGTGTGTGTATGTGTGTTTAGCATGCCTCTCTACCTTCTTTATGCATGAACCTAGTGGTGGTTTGAAGGGAAATGACAGCCTCTGGAACTATAATTAGCATCCCTGATTACTTGGTTATACATGCAACATGCTGATTCTTGTGTGTGCTGTGTCATCAATTTCCACACATGGTAATCCCACCGGAATTCTTTGTTTGCAGATGTTGCAGATACTGTCTGCAATCAGGACATTCAGGATCAACTCCTGTGAGTGACTTGCCCTTCCCTTTCCCTGGGCTTTATTACTAGCTCTCATTCTCTGCCTCTTTATTTTCAACTTGCAGTGTGAGCTTCTACATGTAAGCCTGGGGCTCCTTCTAACATTTCAAAAGCCAGGTCCCTATTTTGGTTTAAGTTCCTGATTTGGGCATTTTCCTGGTATCATGTAAGGCACTCCCAACTTCTGCTCTCACAAGATCCATTGTCTGGAGAAGTCTTCTCTTTAAGATATCACTAGATGCCTCTTAGTCAAGGTTGAAAACTCAGACATAATGGTCTGTGTTTATCAGAAAATAACACACACACACTATAGATACAAGTATATACTTCTCCCACAGGATTATTAAGAAGAATATAATTTGTTTTGTGCTATGAACTACAGCCTTGCATCTAGAATCCTTGGTAGACATTTTTGCTCACTTACCTCTTCAAAACAGTGGTCACCTAACAATGGTAGGACATCTCAGGTTCTAGCACACACTGAACATCCTGATAGGCAAATTACAGGGCTATCACTTAATTCTTGTTGACTACAGCTTAAGCAATAAGTCTATGTTAATATAATTGTCTGTTACTATCTTTGTGTTTTGGCTCCATAAGAATTAGCTAATTTATTCAGTCCTAGTAATCATAAGATTTAATTCTTTCTTGGTGAGTGCCAAACTTCAGTCTACTATGTCCTTTATGTAGCTACTTCTTCTTCTTTTTTTTTTCCGAGACAGGGTTTCTCTGTGTAGCCCTGGCTGTCCTGGAACCCACTCTGTAGACCAGGCTGGCCTCGAACTCAGAAATCCACCTGTCTCTGCCTTCCAAGTGCTGGGATTTAAAGGTGTGTGCCACCACCGCCCGGCTTAGCTACTTCTTCTTAACCCTAGAAACATGCTTCGATTGTTTGCTTTATTGTTTTATTATTTTGGTTGTTGAAACAAAGTCTCACTACATAGCCAAGTTGGCTTGGAACTCTGGATCTTCTTGCATCAGCCTCTTAAGTACTGGAATACAAGAGTGTGCCACTACACCTAGCCAGAAATACTCTTAATTCCTAACACCACCACTCTTTGGAGTCTGATTCTCAAGCTTCTTTGTGGGAGACCACATTTTCCTAAGCCTTTTGCTTACCAGAAACCAAGCAACAGCTAAAAAAAAAAGTACAGCTCTACTGGCCTATGCAGTCAGCAGTCTGGCAAACCTTTCTGATCATAAATCACAGGGACAGCTCAGCTTTTTATTTAATAATCACAAAACATTTTCTATCTAGAGGGGAATAAAAGACAACATTTTGTGTTCAATTTTAAAGGGGGGAGGGTATTTGTTTTCAAAATCAGTCAGATACATTTCAATTATGAGTCACCCAAGCTTGTTCTTCCCTGTTCTTTCCCTTCATCCTCTGTTCAGTCAACTAGGCTTGCCGGGTGTTCTTAACTGTCTTTTTTTCTCTCTCTATTAATTCTATCTCAGTGTCATTGTGGTCCCCATCTCTGACCCATATCTCTGCCTCTAGTCTTTTACAGGATCCCTCTGCAGATCTCTATAACAAAGTATCCCGTGGGTTTTCTCCTGCATGTCCCGCCATACTCTTAATATCTTTAGTGGTTAAACACAAAGTATCCAGGACCCAGCAGAGTTAGTAGGGAGAGAAAAAAGTGGTAGCAGTATAATGAGGTCAAAATTAAACAGAGCCGGCACCAAGTACAATTCTACCACTTGCTAGGTATGTAAATACAGAAGGCATCACTTCTTAAATGCTCGGCTTTCTGTGGAATAGGAATAAAGACACACAGTCTCAGGACTGGAGAGATGATGAAGTAGAGCAATACATATAAAATGTGCATACTTTAGCGTGCTGTGATTCTAACGCAACTTTCTAGAGTTAAATCAGTGTGAGCGCTCCCTATCAGCTGTCCTCTTCTCCATCTTGTCTGACTCCAAATGGCAGCATGCTACATGTGAAAAGATGTTTGGGGTGGATCCACCTGATCTCTGTTACCAGAACAGAGGCCTTTTGGAAGACTGAGTGTTCAGACTTCCTTAGTAAATGTATTAAATCACAAGCTCGGCATTCACAAACTATATAAACAAAATTACAGTTGCTTCTGTGGTATCATCGTGTGATGGCATATGACTATGTTTGGAACACTCTGCTTTGAGAACTGTCTTCTAAGATGGATGTTAAGGTATTTCTACCTTGTGGGTACTTCAGGACTAGCTAGCTTTAGGAAGCAGGGATGTGAATTAGACCAAAAATGAGAGTATTTGCCTGGGATGAGTGACTGATTTCTACATGTCTGCTGTCTCTTGCCTGATTTCTGGTCCTTCCTCTAATTGGTAACCCTTCCAAATGAGCACCACTTTCTTCTCCTCCTTTCTGAAAAGATTCAGAAAACACCGTGCATTGTTTCAGAAAAAAATTATATTCCATACAGGATATGGAGAATGACAACTCCTTCTTTTCATGCCGCACATATCTGTCTGGCAACATTCCATCCCGGGGGGCGGGGGGGGGAAGTCTTATTAAGACTCAGGAAGTAAATAAAAAATCTAAGGCTCAGCATGTAAACAGTACAAGTTTCAGGAAGTTCCTGAAACATACACAGCCCCTTCCCAAGTTATAGAAGCTGTAGGGACTGTTTTTGGGGGGGGGGGAGACAAACAAACAGTCTGATCAGATGAACTGCCTACAACTTATGTGAAACACTCCAGGGATTCAGCTTTCAGGAGTTGGCACCCAGGCTAAGGTGGGCTTTTCAGTGGGGCCTCTGAGTCCCATGCTCCTATAAGTAACTCTTCATCTGTACTTTAATAAGCAATCCCAATAAAGCTATTGGGGCATCGGGTTAGACTTTGGTGGGGTTGTTACTTTGGTCTGTCTTCTATACCCAGTCTAAAGTGAATAGATGCTTAATCTCCTTAGCAAAGACCAAAGGTTACAACTGCTTCCACTAAATGTGTGTCTTCAAGTTGCTCTTTATGTACTGTGCCAGTACACTATTTGAGAAGGAAGACCCAATTAGGAAAACTTCTTCCATGCCACCAAGTTACAAAAGATAGATAGGAGTTGGTGTTACAGAAGTAAAAGAATAAAAGGGAGAAGTGATGAGATAAATCATAGCAGAATGCTCCTCTCAGTCCCAAAACTGGAAGGAAAGAGAAAGATGTTGCCTTAATCCCAGCAAGGTGGCCAGAGGTGGTCTAGTAGTGAGGATCAAAGAAGACATGCAGAAACTCCTGGATATGCTGCTAACAAGAGTGGCTCTAACATGCTCCTGGCTTGCCTCTCTTCTCTTTGCCTTTAATTCTCTGCCAGCTACTCCAAGAGTAAAGAAGCCCTGAAAATGTCAGCATGGGCATCCATTGGACTGAGTACAGGGTCCTCAATGAAGGAGCTGGAGAAAGGACCCAAGGAGCTGAAGGGTTTGCAGCCCCTTAGGATGAACAACAATATGAACTAAGTAGTACCCTCAGAGCTCCCAGGGACTAAAACTCCAGCCAAAGAGTACACATGATGGGACTCATGGCTCCAGCAGCATATGTATAGCAGAGAATGGCCAAGTCACTCATCAGTGGGAAGAGAGGCCCTTGCCCCTGTGAAGGTTCTATGCCCCAATGTAGGGGAATGCCAGGGCCAGTAAGCAGGAGGGGATGGGTGGTGAGCAGGGGGAGGGGGGAAGGAACAAGGGTTTGTTTTAGGTTTTGTCTTGTTATTTTATTTTATTTTTATTTTTTGGGGAGGAAGGGGACCTGGGAAAGGAGATATTGTAAATAAAGAAAACATCTAATAAAAAAATAGAAAAAAATATCGCATGGGGGAAGAATGTTGAACAATGAGCAATAGTGCCATCCAGAGAGCCATAGCCATCACACTTGAGATACCCCCAAACCTACTCAATTAAGCCACCTAACTTTGAAAGGTGCTTTCTGCTCAAATCCATCATTAAAACAAATGTTTTAGCTCCTCCTTCCCTGTAGAACTCCTTCCTGTCATTTCCAGCCTCCTTGACTGGCCTATCAGGTACAGAGGATGGCAACGCCTCTGGATTCTCTGATTTGACCTTCTCTACAGACCTTTTCTGGCTAAGACACCACACCTTATCCCAGACATGGCCTGAAAATTCAATCACCACAAGGAGCTGCCACGTGGCCAATTGGTCATTTCTTATGCCACCCTTGAAGTTCACAAAAGTTGGAGATTTTCAATTACAAACCATTTGGGAGCCAAGATGGGGGAGCTGCCACGAAATGACAAGTGGTAGGCACAGTATCCAGGGTAGAGCACATCCCAGCTGTAGTGATTAATGAGCTTGGCCTCCTTTGGTTGGTACCAACCTGTCAGTCCTTGATTAAGAGCTCACCAAACACTTTGCTGCCATGAACCAGAATAGAAAGAATAAGAAGAGTTTCGTTTCCATCTGAAACACAGGGTGAGGAATGACCTAACAGGCAAGGTGAGCGAGGAACCCTGAAGGAAGCCAACACCTCTGTGTCCTTGCTGCTAGTTCCCCTGAGATTTTCCCTTCTCCATAAAGTAATCAATTATGTTCACCTAGGCAAGAAGAAATCCCATGAGGGACAAACAATACATAGAAGACAGATTAATTTAGCATCTAGGAGGTGATTCAGCAGGGAATAGATTGTGGAGGCATTGAAAGACAGCAAAGAAACTGGGGTGTTTCTGAGACCTTGGGAGTCAATTAGTGTGTGTGTGTGTGTGTGTGTGTGTGTGTGTGTGTGTGTTGTCTTAACATGTGTATATGTGAACATATCTGCATGTGGAGGCCAGATACACTGAAACTAATAAAAAAGAAAGTGGGGAAAAGCCTCGAGCACATGGGCACAGGGGAGAATTTCCTGAACAGAACACCAATGGCTTATGCTCTAAGATCAAGAATTGACAAATGGGACCTCATAAAATTGCAAAGCTTCTATAATGCAAAGGATACTGTCAATAGGACAAAACAGCAACCAACAGATTGGGAAAAAGTCTTTACCAATCCTACATCTAATAGAGGGCTAATAGCCACTATATACAAAGAACTCAAGAAGATAGACTCCAAAGAACCAAATAACCTTATTAAAAATGGGATACAGAGCTAAACAAAGAATTCTCAACTAAGGAATACCAAATGGCTGAGAAGCACCTAAAGAAATGTTCAACATCCTTAGTCATCAGGGAAATACAAATCAAAACAACCCTGAGATTCCACCTCACACCAGTTAGTATGGTTAAGGTTAAAAACTCAGGTGACAACACATGTTGGAGAGGATGTGGAGAAAGAAGAACACTCCTCCATTGCTAGAATTGAAAGCTGGTACAACTACTCTGGAAATCAGTTTGGCAGTTCCTCAGAAAATTGAACACAGGGCTACCTGAGGAACCAGCTATACCACTCCTGGGCATATACCCAGAAAATGTTCCAACATGTAATAAGGACACATGCTCCATTATGTTCATAGCAGCATTATTTATAACGGCCAGAAGCTGGAAAGAACCCAGATATCCCTCAATAGAGGAATGAATACAGAAAATGTGGTACATTTATGTAATGGAGTACTACCCAGCTATTAAAAACAATGAATTTATAAAATTCTTAGGGAAATGGATGGATTTGAAGAATATCATCTTGAGTGAGGTAACCCAATCACAAAAGAACACACATGGTATGCACTCTCTGATAAGTGGATATTAACCTGCTATCAACCACCAGTATAATGGCTCATCCTCCTCCCCTCTATGTGAAATGCTGTGAATTTATGATCACATTTCTAAATAATCTGAGATTTTTAGAAAGGATGGATTTCAATCCTATAAAGAAAGAAGACCCCCAAACAGATAAAAACCAAAATTCCCCAAGAAGAAACAGCAGATAAGGGGTAAAGCAGTGCTTGGGAGTTAGGAAGCAGCTGTCCTCGGGAAACAAAGTACTATTTAGGAAACTAGATTTTGTAGTTCTTTTAGATTTTTTTCACTGAATGGACCACTGTGTCAACTTAGTGTGTTAAGGAAAAAGAAACCACTCAAGGATTCTGTTGGAGAATGGAGCTTGTACCAACCAAGGAGCTAGTACCAACCAATGTAGATAATGCTGGTCCTACCACACCTTTACTGTGTGACCATGGACAAGTCTCTTCTATGTTTCTGCCTCAATTTTTTTCTCCTGTTTATAACAGTATCTACCTTAAAACTTCTGTCTTAGTTAGGGTTTCTATTGCTGTGAAGAGACACCATGACCAAGGCAACTCATAAAGGATAACATTTAATTGAGACTGACTTACAGGGGCAACAGTTCAGGACATTATCATCATGGCGGGAGGCATGGCAGCATCCAGATAGGCATGGCACTGAAGGAGTGGAGTGTTCTAGATCTTGTTTCAAAGGCAAACAGGAGAGGGAGGACTGGCTTTCAGGCAGCTAGGAGGAAGATCTCAAAGCCCACCTGACACTTCTTCCAACAAGGCCACACCTCCTAACTGTGCCATTCCCTGGGCCAAGTATATTCAAACCAGCACAGGTTGATATGGAAATGAAAGTAGAGTTTATGTTTATATACTATACAGAACTGTTATCAGCAGAGCAAGTGTTCTTATAAAAAAAATTCAAGACTTCCATTGGTATCTCAGATGAATTATTAGCTATCATTTTTTTAAAGCTGCACATTAAATATAATGGGCTGGTTAGTAATTTCTCTTCAGTGCCGTGGCTTGTGAGGAATTTGTAATTAGATGAATTAATGATCACACAAATTATAATTCAGAATTTCCTACAATAATTTGGCCCAGACATAAGATGAACCACAGAGACAGAGGTTGGCTCATCCATCATTTATTTCTCTACTAAGGCCCCAAGCTGAAAGGGAATTATTCTCCAAGAAGCTGCCTAAACAAGGGAATTTACTTTCAAACAGCGATGCTCAGGCTATTTTTCAATCCCAGGTTCAAGTGATTCGTTTTATTTTGTCTCAAGCTAAAGAAAAAGAAAATCTGAGGGGAAAAGAAAATAGTGGGAAGCGGCAGGACACAGGCATTTCAAGGCTTCTGAGAAATGAGTACCACTGGAATGAGGGGTCAGTGGTGGATCCACGCAGTAGCCAGGCCAGCACCACAAGTGGTCTCTTATTGATGGTCTGCGCAGCCAAGCCTATAAGGAAGGTTCGCTTGCCCCAGATAAGGTAATCTGAATCCTGGTCTGTTTCAAGATGCCAACTATGTACATGTCACTCTCTTCCCAAGGTGGGAGACTATAACTTTAATTTCTCTGTGTTGCATTGAAACGGTGACACTAGCAACTATCAGTGGAGCATTCGAGGTGCATAAAGCTCCCTGAGCATGGAACATAACTTGCTTCATTTTTCTTCTCAAGAAAACCACGAGACAGACGGTAAATCCCGTTTTACGGGCAAGCTAACAGATGCATAATGACTTACCTGTGAACCCAGAGTGTGACTCTGGGGCTCATGTGCATATATACTGCACCTGCCTGGCTCCCACTACATGTGCGGCTGCTATGTAAAATTGTTCTGTTGGATGGGAGGGGGGGTGAACAGTCTGATGGGTGAACAGATGGATGGCTAGATTTACGGAGTTACCATAAGAGGCAAGACAGAATTTATCCCTAAAACCTCTCCTTCCTGTGATCTGGACTCCATCAGTAGCCACCTATAAGACAAGGCTCTGCCTGATCCAGACATTATTTTAATGATCAAAACAGGACTTCTACTTAGAGAATCCTCGAACTTGCTCTGACATCTTCATCTTGGCTCACCAGTACAAGAGTAGCTGCACTCAAAACACCAATAAAATCTCAGCTATCACCATCCGTGCATCTGGAGTGCGGTAACACAAACTTGGGACTGCAGACCCATCCTTCAACCTAGTGACTCCTGAGAGCTCTCATCTTCTTCTATACGTGTGTGTGCAAAACTCACAGAACCTTTAAGAAGAAAATTTTTTCCTTTGCTCACTTTGAACTAAAACAATGACTAAAAACTTTGAACTAAAACAATATTCAGTCAAGCTAGTCTTCAAAAACAGAGTCATAGAGGCCAAACAGAAAGCAGACCATGAGGACCAAGATTCCTTGGTTGGAGTCAGCTTCATGGACAGATACTATGACTAGAGAAAAGCTGCAGGATTCCTATTGAAAAATGAGCACTCACTCCAATTCCCTGGCCCCCAGCATTGTCAGCTGCTGCTTTGAGCCCTGAAGAAGGGATAACCAACTTCCCTTCCCTAGCTAGTGACAAATAGGCATTTGGTCCATCCACCAAGCTTGGGCCTTGATAAACAAGCCCCCACCTTACACTGGAAATTCACTAGCTGAAGAATCCACAGCTTTGAGTCAGCTCCATTTCCCAGGGCTGTGCAGTGCTGCTCCTGATTACATTTCAGCAGCTGGGCACAATCTCTCTCCTCAACAAAGAAAGTGACTGGGGGGGGGGGCGATAAACAATGGAATTTGCCATATTAATATTCTCTGTATTCTGTCAGGAGTGGGATGCAAACTGAGCACTGTGAGAAGCTCATCCTCCTATAATGAGGGCTGAACTGGGGCTCTATAGGCTGAGAATGTGCTAGTCTGAAAGAAAAAGCCCCTTGCCTGACAGGCACTGAGCCTGAGAAGGGAACAAAGGTCTCCCCTCTCAGATGTGATAGTAAATGAGCCCCAAGCCCCGAACACAGGGACTTGAGACAACAGCACTGTGCCATTGAGGAGGGAAGCCTTTTCAGGCTCCTAAATTAAACTTAGGAGTGATAATATGGTGTATTTACATACCTTCAGTGAATCAAGTCCTGAACTAAATCCTTCACAAACATTTACTTGTGAACTGCTATTAATCACAAAGACTGCACTCATTATTTTAAGATTAATATCAATGAACAAAATAGAAAAAAATTTTACCATTCCATCTCCCAAAGATAATCAGCACTAACACTCAGGAATTTATACTATGCAATAACTCTGGGAACTGTAGGTATTATTATGCATTTTGTAATCAATCCTAAAGAGGTTGAGCATGTTCTAGATAAAAAGCTAGTGGCCCAGTAGAGTCATTACTAGAACTCGGGTTCTTTCATTTGCTGAATGTTAACCTAGGATTTATGTTAACACTGTTTTAAGAGGTAAGAGTGAGTGAATGTTTCATAAAGAATGGACAGATAGGATTTTTCTCACCATGAACCTTCTATATAGAAGCAGATCCCAGCAGTCCACAAATAAGTGATCTCTAAACTCAAAATGCAGAACAAAAATAGCATACTTTCATTTTAAGTGACAGTCCTAGGAAAGACAGTAACTTTGAATGGATCCTCCCAAATTGGGGGGATTACACCCACAAAACTTTCAACCCAAAATTTATTCTGTTAGCATCAGGGCCTCCAAAACCTGTGACATCACATGGGCTGGCCTCACAGACCTGTTGTCAGGGCAACAGCCGCCATATTAACAGAATCTATTGAGATTCTCCTCCTCATCTCCCACCTTTACCTGTGGCCACTACGTCAGAACCCATATATATATACATGGGGAATTAGTTTTACAACATGGCCCTGTTGTCATTTTATTACAGTGAGAAATCTAGAGACAACTTTCACACAACCAAACAGCCAAGGAGTGTTAATTAATGCCTGAGATAAAACCCCAGGCAGTCAGGCTCCTCATGCCATAGCCATGGCTCTCCCCTGTCTGTGTTAGAGTTGCAGCTCGGATGACCAGGCACGATACCCACATGGATCCACAGAGTATTCAGACACAAGGAACTGAGCGGTAAAACCCTGACTGTCAGGATCAGGAGTGCCACTGGTGGACTCAAGCCAGATCAGGTAGAGTCTGGTAGCTGTGCAGAGAAAAGTGGATATTTTCAGCAGAGAAGTAACAATTGCATTTGCACTTTCAACAGACTTTCTTTGTTCCTGAGTAGAGATCTGAGTTCAGAGGACCAATTCAGAGAGGACTCTCTCTGTGTCAGCTAGGGGTTCATACTGGAATAAGGGACTCACATTAGGAGATAAAAAATGGCTGGTACAAGTTAGGCAGAAACACTTTTGTAAAAACCGTTCAAGAAGGGAAAACACCTAGCAGGGTGGAGTAGGGAACACACACACACACACACACACACACACACACACACAGGATAAGGTCTGCCACAAAGCCTCAGAAAATACCAATACCTCAACACAGGAAAAATGCCTGATGTTTCCCAGGTTCTGGTTTAAGTTCTTTCTGCCTACTCATGGAACCTTCACAACAATGCTGTGGGGAAGATGTTAGCATTAACCCCACTTTACAGAGTGAGACAGGCCTACTCATGACCACATGTCTGATAGATGGCAGAACTGAGCCTTCAAGTCAAGCAGGCTGACTGTAGACCATAGCTGTTATCCACTCTGCTGACCTGCTTTTGAAATACGTCAACTAATCCCACAAAGCAGCCCACAGAGCCGCCAGATGGCCAACGAGCACGCACACAGCACTGACAGCAATGGTGGGCCATTATTTTGTACCAAAGATGATTGCATTTCAAACAAAACTAAGATACAGGAAGACCTCTCTGGGATTGGTTTCACAAAATCCCATCTGTGAAGCCACAGCTCAGCCTGGCAGCCTCATATCCAGTTTCAAGAAAGACAGAGGTAGGGCTAGAGTCCTGCCTTTAGATGTGCATCATGTGTGGACAATTCAGAGAGCTCGGTCAATTTGAAGTTAGAAAGAAACCTCCAAATAAATTGATCTATACGATCGCAGATGATGACCATTATAACTCAGCACACCATTTTTAACTAAGTTGTGACCTTACCAAGAACAGTACATTAGCACCTCTTATATGGAGGGGATATTTCTATCAACAGGTAAGGATTCAAAGTAGAAGTAAGATCTCAGTGAATGATAAGGATGATTTCCAGGAAACCACATTGTTTGACAACAGCCATCTTCCTTTGTATGTGCTTGCCTTAGTTACCAGTGAAAGTCTTCATATTGACGAGATGCCAGATTTTATGTTAATCAGATACTCTGAATGTACATCTATTGCAATGCTATCCTATGCTAAGGAGACAACCAGAGGAGAGACAAGTGTATGTGGGATGCAAATTTTTCCTCCAAGAAATTGAGTTTAACCATAGAAAGGAATCCTTTCATCTTTGTAGTTAAGGGCCTTGGATTCATGCATAAGATGTCTTTTAAAGAACAAAGAACTTAACATACTTGCAGGGTAGAACCAGCAGAGATTCTTGGAGAAGATGGCACTTTTAAAGAATATATGAGAATCTAAAGAGATTTGTGCATAATGATAGAACATCTTGACTCATATAAGAGGTGGGTTGTTATTAACTCGATTGTGCCCCTCAAAAATTTTCATATTGAAGCCCTGGCATACTCTAAATACAAAGTATCCCCTACAGGGTCACGTATTGAAATACTTGATCCCCATCAGGTGGCCCAGTTTTAGAATGTTATGGAACCTTTGGGACATGGTGTTACAAGGCCCCAAAACTTGGCACATCTGATGCCCAATGGAAGGACCTTTCAGGTCTCAGAATCCAGCACGGAGGCAGCAACACTGGACAAAATGAGAACAAAGACCCTACGTATCACAGTGAATCGTTCTAGGAAAGTCCCCAAATGTACTATTAACCTTGCTTTTTGGCTTCTGTAGTTCTGTTTCTGGCTAACTGCTCTTGCTAGCCAAGGTATGTCAACCCAGAATTTAGGTTTTTTTGTGCTTCAAAGCTCACCCTGAGATAGGCTCAGAAATGCAGTCAGGTCCCAAACACTCAGGGTAGTCACCAGCTGGCTAATAGACTTTATTGGTTTTAACATGTGTCTGGGTGGTCTTCTCTAGTGGGCATCTCACAACAATCGTGCTTAGAACCATAGAAATGGGTCACTTAGGGGCCCTTTGAAAGTTTGATCCACATCTGGTTCTGTATCTCTGCTTTTTGACTCACCAAGAACAAAGGCAACCTGGCAGTGGGATCCTCCCCCTATCTTCTTCATCTGCTGTACCTTCCTCACCATGATGTACCGTGCTATAGGTCAAAATAAATTCCTTGCTCCTTTAAACTGTTTTTGCTGTGTATCCTGTCATAGCTACAATGAAGGTAACTAATACAAGCCCTAACCACAAATCTTCAGAATGTGACTGTATTTGGAGATGGGACCTTTAAAGAGTATTTACCCTAATGCAGTTCTTAAAGTCACCCTAATTTAATTTGACTGACAAAGAAGAAGAGTTGGGAGAAAGAGAGAGAGAGAGAGAGAGAGAGAGAGAGAGAGAGAGAGAGAGAGAGA
>JADRCC010577086.1:13466-24607 GCA_019843855.1 Hylomyscus alleni
AGAGAGAGAGAGAGAGAGAGAGAGAGAGAGAGAGAGAGAGAGAGAGAAGCCCTGTGGAGATATGGTGAGATGACGGCAGGTCCAAGACAAGCCAATTCTCCCAACATCCTGATCTTACACTTCCAACCCACAGACCTACAAGAAACTAAACTGACATTTCAGTCATGTTAGCCATATGTTAACCATAGTGTTAACCACTACGGATGTGTCAATTTGCATAGACTAGGGACCATTGTTTGGTCTACATAGATGCCCCAACCATGCATGCTGCTGGTCACAAATGACAGGAAAGGAGATGTGAATGTACTGATTTAATGAGAAACCGTCAGTTATTCAGTGGACTTCCCAGACTACAGCATGTGGAACCTGCTCTGTAAATGTTTGTTGACATAATGAATAAATGCATGAAGTACTCACCAGTCCGAGGTGTGAGAAGAAGTGACATTTGACGGAGGCAGCCAAAGAACAGATTCACAGCTTGTTTCTTTAGGCTCAATATCACCCATTTATTTTACTTTAAGTTTTTCATACCCAGAATTAACACTTAATTTTACTACATATGACATTTTTTTTTAATTAACGTCTGGCTTTTCCCACTAAAATTTCTTCAGTACTAGACTTTGGTTTTGTCTTTGTTTTTCTCTGAATACCTATAGCAACAGATCAAGGAAATCTGTGATTAAATGAGCGAAAATGGGTTATTTTATGTTGAATTTCTAAAATGTTATTAAACTAATCCAACACCCAGATCTCAGCAACACTAAAGAATCACATATAGCAAGCATATATTACATAATGTAACATATTAAGTACCATTTAAATATGCATATTGTACTTTATAACTAATAATGAGCTTTTAAGTGAATCTTACAATTTTGCCAGGTATAGGGAGCAGCGGAATCCATAAGTGAGTAAAGTCTTGAGTGAATGCATAGTGGTAACGGCCATGTTGAGGACTTGAGGGCCTTGGACCCATGGGAAAGTGGCAAAACTGGCTCCCCATAAAGGTCACGTCCAAATGATGTTTATGGAGGATTGAATCTCATGTATAAAAACTGGCAACTACTGTGTCCTCTACCTAGATGCCTACAAGCTGAGACTGCTTGCCTACAGAGGTCTTATACCAAAACTAGCTAACCTTTTTCCCTGTGTTGAACCTAATAAACAGACTGAGTTTCCAGGTTGCTGATGGTAGGAGGTTCCCTCCATCAGAGTGAGCATACCCCACATGCCCAGATTTTCTGTATGTGTATCTGTGTGTTTGCTCTGTCTTCAGTCCCTCACTGACAATAGTCAGGGCTCAAGGATCCAAGCCACAGTCATGGTAACCAGGTAAACAGAGAAGATCTTTGATTAAGATCCAGTATATTGCTGTCGAAACTGAGTTTCAAAGAGGTTACATTTAGCTTACGTAAGCACAACTGGGACTCACACTCTGTTCTTCCAAGAAGTAATCTAATGTTCCTTTTGCTGTACCATGTTGTCTTTCTAATGGCTTCACTGAGTTATTATTTAATAATTCTGCTATGCAACAATGAAAGAAATCTCTCCATTTCCTGCTGTGTTGCCAAGGAGGACATTATACGTCAGTGAACAGAGACCATTGCATTATAAATCAATAGGAACTCCACACCAAGATCAGCCCTGAGTCTCCTAGAAAATGATGTTTTCTATTAGACATAACCTTATGAGTTGTGGCATTTCATTGTTTTGCCCTTCAGGAAGCACAGAAATTGAGTTTGAATTTAATTATAGTAAAAATCTAGTTTCTGGTCCAACTGTGATCCTCTCCCCTACATTATTTTTTTTCACCTCCATTTTCACTTTAGCTAGTTGTGTATATGGATACAGAGTTTTGATTATTTGCTCGTAATAAGTTGTCATGGTAAAAAGTATAGGCAATAAGCAATAACTAGTGTTAATTAAATGCTTATCATATGCTAGGAACCAGCTTTGCAGTTTACATACACTCATTCACTTCCTCTAATCAAAATCAAAGCCTCACATTGCCAGAGAAACCAAATGTTACAAGATGCAATATTAGGTTGAATCAAGGTTGAGACTTGCGAAAGAAAGGCACATGTTTCTCCTCACTTCCCTTCATCTCACTTGTGAGAGCCTCCACAACCTCTCACCTCAATTATTTCTACACTTTTATTCTTGGAATCTTGACCTCCACCCTTTCCCTTTTCTTGTTAAAACACGAGGTAGATGTTCTCATTGTTCTACCCTAAACCCCAAGACGATTCCCTATCTCGTTCAAACTAAATGGCAAAGTCTTTTAAAAAGCATAAGGCCCTGCCAGCTCAGGCATCGTTCATAATCCTCCTCTGCCTCTCTCTGCCCTGTGGCCACACAGGCCCAGTCCGGGCATCTTTGTGTGTCTGAATCATTACATTATATTTGTTCTTTCCCAAGGCTGACACATCTTTCAGATATCTATGAGGCTCACTTCTTTGCCATCTTCAGGAGTCAAACATCACCACCTCTAAGAGGATGCACTAATCCTCTTACCAACCTCTCCCTCAGTGCTCTGTTTATTTATCCTGAGCAGATTCAATTAACATGCTGCTCAGTATATTTATGTGTGGCTTATATTGAGCCACAAAAAGGAGTTAGAAGGCAGAAATTTTATCCTAATTTCTTTTTTTTTATTTTTTTTTTTTTTTTGGTTTTTCGAGACAGGTTCTCTCTGTGTAGCCCTGGCTGTCCTGGAACTCACTCTGTAGACCAGGCTGGCCTCGAACTCAGAAATCCACCTGCCTCTGCCTCCCAAGTGCTGGGATTAAAGGCGTGCGCCACCACCGCCCAGCAAAATGTGTAGCCCAGGTTGGCCTTGAACTCGTGATCCTCCTACCTCTGCCTCCTTCAGCAAATACTACCGGCGTGATAGATTCAAATCAACTAAAATTGTATTTCACATACAGGGAGAGCCCAGTAAATATGTGTGTGTGCGTGTGCATACATACATGTGTGTTAGTACATGTGGTTTCACATGTATGTGTGTGGTGCACATGTGGAGTTCAAAGAACAACCTTGGATGTCGTTTCTTAGATGCCATCCATCTTTATTTTGAGACATTTTCATTATCTTGAAGGTTGACAAGTAAACTAGACTGGCTAGCCTGACAAGTAAACTAGACTGGCTAGCCTATGCAACTATCTCCACCTGCACTGTACTGAAGTTACAAGTACTAAACACCATGTCCTGCAATTTTTACACAGGTTCTAGGGATGAAATTCATCATATGAGCAAAGTCTTCATGCTTGCAAAGCAAGAACTTTACCCCTGTGCTATCCCCACATCCCCCACTATGTGTTTTCTGGATTAATAATGGAATAGGGATGGAAGGGATATAATAAGCTATAAACATCATATTTTTCAAACATATAACTATTTGAGATACTTTTGTTTATTAACATATTTTAAAATAAACCTAAAACATATATAGTGGCTATTAAGCAAACTTTCCAAAACTCCTCCTCACCTAGCATATTAAAACTAGACCACGTAAATTAAGTTCATACTTGATTGGGTATACAGCATATGTTTTTCTGTGAAGTTTATATGTGTGAAATCCTCAGACTGGCTGAGCCCTGACCGTGCTCATGGGGGGACTCCCCTTGTCTCCAACACACAGGTATTAGTCATCTTTCTCATCACTGTGACAAAGATACCCAACAGACAGGAACTGAAGGTAGAAGTGATTTATTTGGACTCAAAAGAGTATACAAGACAAAGCACAGACACTAAGGAGCTCTCGTGAACAACTACAAAAGTACAAGGCAAAGGGGCTTAAAGTAGCTGGTCACATGTAGGGGGCAGGAGCTGGGCTATTAGCCTCAAGACCTGCCCTCAGTGACCGGCTTCTACCTCACCTCTTAAAATTTCCATGAACTTCCAAAAAAAAAAAAAAATCTACTGGAGAACAAGTAGTTGAACAAATGAGCCTGTGGTGAACATTGTACATTTGAACAAATGTGATCCTGATTTTCTAAGAACCTTCTCATCGATATCCATAAAAGCTTGACGTTTGGATTAGAGAAGGTGGAATTTTTGGGTTTGGAGGGATAAAAGGTTTGAGCAGAGACTGAGAAAAGAGAAGGTAGTGATAAGGGGTGGCGTTGTGTCTATGTGCTCATTACTGTACCCCAGCCTCTGAAAAGTATACCCTAGGCATTGAAAGGGGTCTGTCCATTGTATTGTTACATGACCCCTTGGTCTACACCTGAGTAACTATGCTTAAAAAGGTGAAGAGCAGAAATCAATAGTTTTTCCATGCATGGGAGGTTACTGAGATTTTGAACACCACATTTTTTTCCAGCTTTACTTAGGGATGGCAGCTTTCACAAACTTGTGGAGGTGACACTCCTTAGCAAACACTGACACACAAAGTGAGCATTATGAAGGAATGCTTCTCCAAGGGATCTTTAGGCAGTAAACTTGGATTACTATGAGCGCCATAGATAACCTCAGTCCCTGTGGGTGACAGAATGTACTTCGGACATGCATGACACACTCATTGGCGAACTACCAGAAATAGCAGAGACACCATGAAAAAAATGTGCAGGGTAAGGAGAGCAGCTGAGTGGGGCTGAGTCGTGTATGACATCATGGAGTTTAGACAGAGAGGGAACTTTAGAATTGCTTTAGCTAACTAAGCTTTCCATCCAGAAGTGTCTTTGATTTTCATAGAACAAAAACACATGACTACAGCATAACTTAGTCTCCCTTCCCCTCACCCGTGTAAACCAGATTATTATGAACTCACTTTATCTCCCACCCCACAGTTCTCAATTTGTCTCCTCACCAATGTTCAGGCTCTTGGCTGGAGGTAAAGCCTTTGTTCTTCTCCTCTTAGTGTGTTCCTCACTGTTGACGCTCCTGCCAAGTATCGTCTTGTAGTTTTAATTGCTAGTCTTACTGTGGGGCGGCTCTCCTTCTCTTTTAGAAGGAAAAAGCATTCATTTAATTTCTAACCCAATTAAACCATGAGCTCATGTTCTGTGAGCCAGAGAGATGGGCTCCAGAGACACGAGCAGAATAGAAACTGCTAATGTTAACATGAGTCCTTCTTCCCCATCCAGGAATAACTAACACAGGGTGAGATTATTTGTGCTCCAATAGCTTTCTTCAATTAATTAATCAGCAGGTACATGTGCAAAAAAACAAGTTTTGGAAGATGCTGCAGGCTACTGTCATTCTTAGGATAACCAGGGCAATAGCTCAAGAGTTCCAAGAAGAGCTGTGAACACCAACAGACCCCAACGCTGACCTCCACATACAAGTCCCTGACTTTGGGAAATTCTATTTCACTTTAAAGACAGTAATTTGGCCTTGGAATTAGCAGAACAGAGGAGAAAATCTTGCCTGCTTTACTCCTACTAGAAACAGAAGTGGAACCTACAATAGTCCTAAAGTGTGACTAGCCGAACAGGCAGTGGTCACAGACGCCATTATGAGTGTCAGAGGAACAGTGGGACTCATACCAAAGATAGGCTCTGCTAGGTGCATGTGCGGTGTATCAGCTTGAGCCAGTCTCTTTGGACCACAGTCTTTAGTTATCTTTTCTATAAAGCAAAATGGCTATGCTAGAGGACCCCAAGGCTCACAGTGCTCCTGGTATGTGTGTACCAGTGAGTAGCCTCTAATCATTGGTGGGTGTGCCCCTCTTTATGTTTCTCACATCTGCCTTTCACCACCACTTTCTGCCAACACAAAGCATTATCACTGGGGAAACATTTTTTTTTTGAGTTTACTGTCATATGGTATATTGGGGGTAGGGTTTATGATCAAGAAATTTGGGATTCAGGTCTCTGAGCCTGGATTAAGAATAGGGAAACTGGCCGGGCGGTGGTGGCGCACGCCTTTAATCCCAGCACTTGGGAGGCAGAGGCAGGTGGATTTCTGAGTTCGAGGCCAGCCTGGTCTACAGAGTGAGTTCCAGGACATCCAGAGCTATACAGAGAAACCCTGTCTCGAAAAACCAAAAAAAAAAAAAAAAAAAAAAATAGGGAAACTGATAAGCAACATGATACAGGCTGGAAGAGAATGGGGAATTAGCTCCGAGGGTCAAACAAAAGCACTAGAGACATCTAGACTTGATGGGATGAGAAAAATTGGAGAAAATTTTCCCTATCAAGCTTATAAAGCTGGAATCTCTAACCAAATTTCTTACTCCTTGACCAAAAATCAAGAAGAAAATGGGCTAAAGGAAAAAGCAGCATCCATAGGAAGGTCACAGCACAAAAGGATGAACAATGATCCCTTGTTACAAAAATCAAATTCTAGAAGCTAAGTCAGAGTCTAAAGAAAGCAAACAGTCTAGTGAGATTCTTGGATCATATGAGGTTCTTTGTGATTTATCTACCGTAAGTGTACTGGTGAGGAGAGATATGTAATGGTAAAAGAAAAACAATATTGGAAGCAGTGGACTTGTCTAGCACGCACTAGGTCTTTTGACTGGATCCTAACACACACACACACATACACACACATACTTTTTACTATTAAATCCATGTTATAGAAATTTAACAATTGATTTTGAATAACAAATAAAGGAACTCATTAGTTAATTCCTAGTGAACAGCACAAGCCTGTTTTCTTTCTGTTTCTGTGGCAAAACCAAAAAGGTTATTTCATCTTATACTTCTAGATGAGCAGTCCACTATTGATGCGAGTCAGGGCCACAACTCAAGGCAGAAACCTAGAGGCAGGAACTGAAGCAGGGACTGTGGAAGAGTCCTGTTGGCTGGCCTTCTCAGCCATATCTCTTAACACAGCCCAGGCCTACCTGCCTGGGGATGGCACCACCCTCGATGGTCTGGACCCTTCCACATAAACTAGCAATTAAGAAAATGTCTCAAATTTGAAGGCTAGAGAGATGACTCACAGGTTAAGAGCACTTTCTGTTCTTGCAGGGGGTCCTGGTTTGATTCCTAGTACCCACATAGCAGTTTACAACCATTCATAACTCCAGTTCCAGGGACTCCAGGGGCCTCTTCTGGACTTCTCAGGCACTAGGCACCCACTAAGTGCACTTACATGTATGTAGACAAAATAGATCTAAAATAAGTAAACTCCTTTTTGGAAAGAAAATGTCACATATGCGTGGTCACAGGCAATTCTCCAACTGAGCTTCCCTCTTCCCAAGGGGCAAGAACTAAGCAGCACAGTGACTACATAGATTAGTAAGGAAATGTAAATTCATTCGCTTGTAGGGGCTCTGCACGGTACAACGATAGCGCACACGCTCCATTCTCTCATTCTCTGAAAGGATAGTTTAGCATTTCTTTCCTAGGACATCTCTGCAGATTCATTTCTCTGTGAATAAAATAAACAAGTACATCTTGAATGTTTACACCTTCTTCCAAGAGCCTCCTGAGAAAGGGGGTGGAGTGTCTTGGGAGGGGATTACATAGAGACCATTTGCTCTGTACTGCCACCAGCCAGCCTGAAACGCTCAGAAGCAAATGTTCTCAATCATCTTCCATGGTGCAGAAGGCTTATTTTCTCACAGCTGTGTGAGACAAAAACAAGTAATTGATTTCCTTCCTGAGTAAGCCAAATTTCAATTGCACAGCCTGTCTCAGAAAGAGTCCTGTTAGATCCCCATGATTTTGTTCAGTAGTCTTTGACACATGCAAAGACCACACACTTAGTTTTGTTTTGCTTTTTCTCCCAGTAATCAAGAGAGAAAGCTGTCCATGTGTGTGCAGATGACTACAATACAACATGGTGATAGGGTGTTGCTGAGTCAGGATCTTTAAGACAAGAGATGCCAACAGGCAAACTTCTCCTGAAAACATTAACTCAGGTTCTGCCGTGCCTGCTTCCCACATGAAGCCTCCTCCTCACTGCAGGTGGCTGCACTTCATTCCCTGAATGTCTAGGGATAACTGAGTGGCTGAGAACAGGGGAGTTTCATGTATTGAAACAGAAAGTGGTCATTGTGCCTTTTTGAAGGGGCAGAGTTTAGAAGGTTAGAAAAAAAAAGAGAGGGTCAAAGGCTTTCTCTGTAGATTATACACATCAGAGGGATGGGACAGAAATTCCAAATGGAAGGAGGCAACAGGCCTTCAATTAATGACCCAGATATGCTAAGTTCTTCCACCAAGAACGCACATTTGGGACACTAAACAATAATCGATATCAACGCGCCCTTAAGAAGATAGACAGAGTAAAGAAAACATTATTTCCAGAATTGTATTTCATATGATCTGCTGGGGTTAAGGGAATGAGAGACACCCTCCCCCATTTCTACCTGTCTTCTTTTTTTTTTTTTTTTCATTTTTTATTGGTTATTTTATTTATTTACATTTCAAATGTTATCCCCTTCCCAGTTTCCCCTACACAAGTCCCCTATCCTGTTCCCTCCCCCTCCCCCATCCCTCTCCCTCTATGATGGTGCTCCCCAACCCACCCACTCCAGCCTCAGAGCCCTAGCATTCCTCTTCCATGGATCATAGAGCATCCACAGAAACACGGGGCTCCCCTGAATGGGTCTAACTGTGGTCAGTGCGGTAGCCATCCTGCATCATCTCCTGCATCATCTTAAGTAAATTGTCTCTCCCACCCTTTTGGATCAAAATGTAGTTAAAGGGCCCTGTCCTTCAGAAAGCAGAGAGCAGTTTGGGAGCACCACTGTCTCGACCTCAGGAGATTATGTAAAAATATGAATTGGAGATATTTATTATAACGTAATAGTCTTACAATAATCCTGAGTTTCTCCCCTCCTCTGTGGCTTTGATGTCCTCCTCTTCAGGATGGCAGAGCTTCAAGGTGAGGCAGGTGACAAACAAGAATCCAATCGTGACATGAAAAATACACTTCTACTATATTAAGTCACCAGTACACTTGGCAGTCAATGTCTGTAACCTCAGTCCTTCCCTATTTGTAGTTTTATGTTCCATGAGATTCGTACTATTTTTATTAGGTACATTGTTATCATTGTTATTTTGTGAATTATTATTGTTAATCTTTGCTGGGCTTAATTTATCAATTAAACTTCATTGTAAGTATGTAAGTAGGTTTTAAAAAAGCATGTCATAGCCGGGCAGTGGTGGCACACGCCTTTAATCCCAGCACTTGGGAGGCAGAGGCAGGCGGATTTCTGAGTTCGAGGCCAGCCTGGTCTACAGAGTGACCGGGACAGCCAGGGCTACTCAGAGAAACCCTGTCTCGAAAAACCAAAAAAAAAAAAAAAAAAAAAAAAAAGCATGTCATATGTAGGAGTCATAGACCTCACAGTTTCAGGCCTCTATGGAATTTCGCCGGCCACATCCAGCATAGATGAGGGGAGACAACTATAGTTACCTTGCCGGACAATGCATCTCTGTAATGTACTTATCTTGAATGACTGGAACTCTGGGCATCTTGACCACAATACCACACCTGCCCCACCCTTGGTCCCTGGAAAGTACCTTCCAGCTGTCTAACTCTGATTTCAGCTACCTTAGATTTCACAGTAAAGGTGACTGTGTGATTTGGCCTCTCTATGTCTGACTTGTTCCAGTTACCTTGCAGGCTCTCCCACATTATTGAAACTGACAGTTTCAAAGGCTAAACAAGGCTTACACATATTTAATACATGTGTATATAAACTATATCATATGTGTGAATACACAAATATACCCTTTAGTCATCCATATTTAGGCTGTGTACATATATTGGCTGGTATGAATATAGCTGAAACGGACATAAGTAAACAGCTAACATTTGATGTACTGAGTTCATTTCTTTTGGATTTACATGCAGTAATGGAATTTGTGAAGCTTAAGGCAGCTCTATTTTTAACTCCCTTTAGAAAATATGATATTGTTTCCTATAAGGGAAACAATAATTTCCCATTACACTCCATTCACACCAAGAGTGTACAAAGGGTCTCTTCTATCCACATTCTCACCAATACTTGCAGTCTTTCATGATTTTGTTAATAGCTATCCTAGTAGTTGATGATGGTTGCTTGGTTGTGTGCTTGTTCATTGGTTGTTTGTTATGAGGCATTGGAGAGTGGAGCTAGGTCCTTGCAAATTAGTTTAGACAAGTGCTTTTCCACTGAGCTATAATCCCCATAACTCTTTGACATTTTATTTTGAGGTAGGGCCCAGACAAACTTTAAACTCACCCTGTAACTCAGGTTGGCTTTGAACTTTCTATATTATGACTCTATACCATCATCCCCATCTGTCTTGGTTTGGTTTTGCTTTGCTTTCCTTTTAAGACAGAATCTCACTGTATAGCACAGGCTAGTTGTAACCTTTTTGTGTAGCCCAGCCTTTCTTCACACTTGTGGGAGGGGAGGCCCAAGATACTGGGGAGGCTTGATGCCCCAGCATAGGGAATGCTGGAGGGGTGGGGTAGGAGAGGGTGGGTGGGGGAGCACCCTCATAGAGGCAAAGGGGAGGGAGGAGAGGGAGGTTGTGGGATGGGGGTCTTGCGGAGGGGTAACCAGGAAGTGGGATATCATTTGAGATGTAAAAGAAAGGAATGATTAAATTTTAAAAAATGAAAAAAAGAGATGCTAACACTGGCCATTATGGTTTCCATATGCATTTCCTTCATGAGGAGACATACTGGGCATTCTTCATATACTTGTTGGTTACTTGCATGCCTTTGTATTTTAGAAATGTCTAGTTCTTATACCGGTGTGAGATTATGTATGCAGTAAATAATGTAATCAGTGCAAGGCACATGCTTTAAATCCTAGTGTACTTATTCATTGTTTGTGCTGCTTGTCCACTGGAACACAGATTCAAGGCTAGCCTGGCCAGTCAAGCAAGAACTTATATTTTCTACTAATAGATTTACAGCTTGTGTCCTACTTTCACGTCTCGAGCTCATATTGACTTGCAGTTTGTTCATGGCATGAGATTAAGGTCCATTTTTATTTTTCCACATGTAAATGTCTGGTTTCCCAATACCATCTCATGAAGGAACTGTCCCTATACAATTTTGTATTCTTGGTACTTTTCAGGTACCACTTGATGAGGGAAGCGTGGTTTTCTTTCGGGACTTTCTATTCTGTTCTACTGGTCTATGTGCTTGATTTTAGGACAATGTTGTACTATCTTGATTACTGTAGCTTTGTGATATATTTTGAAATGTCAAAGGATGCTTTGGCTATTGTGGCTTTTTTTTTT
>JADRCC010577087.1:0-20534 GCA_019843855.1 Hylomyscus alleni
AAAAAAAAAAAAAAAAAAAAAGGTAAAACCACAGAGAATTTTGCCTTGGTAATGTAAAAAGAGTAGCTGTTTCCAGGAGAGACACTCCTTGGGTAACGTCAAGCACAGACACATAACTGAGTGTGGTGTTGTGATTGTCATGTTAATTGCAACTCTAGTTTCCCACACATGTCTCTGTGATAACGGAACAAATGGTACACAGTTGAACAAATGCTTACATAAGCGACTCAGAACCATTTAAATCTGAACTTCCTTTTAACATTACTTTCTGCCCAACCAGAAACTGTGTTGGAGCTATATTAAGATGCTGAAATTATTGCAATTTATCTACTGGAAAAGAATTAATTTAAGCAATTTTAATAAAAATAATCATCAGCTTTTAGTCACTGGGTCTATCTGAAAATATAGTCTTATGTCATAATCTCTTCATTCCTCTCAATACATAGTAGAACTTGTATTTAGGATCTTAATTACAGAAGATGTGTAAATGTATGTATGTATGTGTCTATGTATGCATATATACACATTAAGATGATAATTTTAGTAATGAAAACTAAGACAAAAGATCCTAAATAATAATTAATTTATTACTAATAACTAAAAGTAAAGAGATAAAACTTCTGAACATTGAAATGTGGACATAATTTTATCTTAATAAAATAACAAAACTTTCTTATTTAATTTTGAGGTTTTAAAAGATTTTACATCATGCTTGAATGTTATTCTGATCTTTTCATATCTTTACTCCAAATCCTCCCATATCTCCCATCATTCTCAAACATATTATCTCTTCTCTAATAATTGTTGTTATACACACACATACACATACATTCTGAATTCATTTAATGCTGTTCATATATACTTGTGTTTAGGGTTGATAACTAAGACTGGATAATCAATCGGAAAACAGGTTTTTCCTCTCTAACCAGCCAATGACTGCTTATAGCTCTTCATCTAGATAGAGTCTGAATAATTGCCTCCAACCATATAGATATGTAAACTAAGGCTTTTAGGCAAACAAACTGTTTATATTTTATAGCATGCATAAAGGATATTGCTTAAAAATAGAAGCCCTCCGTTTCTCTTATTCTTACAACCTTCAACCCTCATTTTTGGATCTTTCGCTGAATCTTTGGTGTAAGGCTTGCTGTATACTCAGCCCAAAGTTATTACCTCTCTGCTTTTCAACTGTTGAGGCACACTATAATAAAGACTTTTGTTGTTGTTGTTGTTTTACCTTGCAGGCTAACCAACAGTTGGAATTTCGACCTGCTCCTTGAAATGAAATATCCTAGTTATATGTAATGGGAACAGCAAAAAACATAAAGTCACCACAGTTACTTGACAAAGATCCAACACACTGAGCAGAGTGACTCATTTGACATTGAGCAGACTTCTACTTTTCATCTGGCTCTCAACGTGTTGCATGCTTCAGGGCCTTTTAATATTTATACAACTTGGTGTCATTCAATTGATGGGGAGATTACTACAGATCATTTATGCCTTCTCCCAGTAGTACTACTTCTAGGCTTTTACAGATAGTTCCTGACTATATTACCCCCACCTTGCCCCTCTTTTAGGCAGCTAGCCTTATCTGGCCCTACTTGAAGATCATCCTTATAGCCTGGATTCAAATGAAGATGCCTAATTGAAGCTCTGGTTGCAACATATGCTTGGAACATCTGCCCTCGGACTTTCTCAGGAACAAGATAGGCAGAATAGGGTAAGAATCTGGTTCTTTGGCTGTGATAATTTGGAAAAGCATTCATCTCAGAGAAAGAACTTATAAAGTCCTCTTCTTCAAACTTGACACAAGAGTTACAAACATCAAGCAAAGCATTCCGTCTCATTCTTTCTTGTTTTCTTACAAACCCTCTCCAAATTTAATTCTCTATGTTTCTTTTGGGTATATAAATACTTTTGAAATATGTAAGCTGTTCTGAAAACCATAGTATAGTGTAAAAACTTGAAATAAACAATACTACGAATAGAGAGGCTGAGATAAGAGAAGCAAAATTTCAAGACCATTATGTTGTACACAGCAAGACATTGTCATGAGCAAACAAGCTGAAAGTGTATATAGATTGTATAATATTGGACCTATTTCTCTAATTACCAAACTAGAGAGACCATTGGATGACAATCAACAAATTTCTAATTCCTCGTATTTTTGGATTTCAATCTATTAAGATATGTTAGTAATATTAATTTGCATATTAAGATATTAAGAAAAAATAATTGTTACTTCCTGTTGTTTTTGTTGTAAGAGGGAAACCTCACCTAATGTCTGTGCCACTCTCCAACCCAGAACCATTGTTCATTGAAACAGTTGGTGATTGACTTTTTGGATAGATCATCTTATTTCTTAAATGAATGTAACCTGTACTCTTTGGGCTGAGAATAAAACCACTCACTCAAGTCAAATAGCTTGACCATAGCAAGAAGTCTGTATCCAAAAATCATACCTACAATTCATTCCTTCGTGCAGCAGAACTGTCAACTCTCAGCTTAGATACGATGGTGGTTAAAATACTTTGGTGATGTGAGGGTCATTGAAGTACAGCCTTACTACAATGAAATCCAATGTCTAAAAATTGTTCATATTTTGGGCTTGTACCACAGTAAGAGCCAAGATTTTAAACTCTACTAAATACAAAACAAACAAACAATCAAAAAGACTTTATATATTTGTCTTCATTTAAGAAAATACTAGTATCAATGTATTATTTTAAAATATACAGTTAATATGTTTGGAGTTATTTAAAATTTATATTGAGAAAAGCATGTATTTTCAATATTGTTGAGACAAGCATCTACATAAGACTGTTCAACTAATTGTTGTTTTATATCAAACAACTTTTATAATACTCATTTTTATTGTTATAAAATTTTATAAATTTTAAAGAATATGACAAAAAAGATATTGTAGGTATTGAACGGGGGTCTGTGGGAGGAATTGGGATGCAAAAGCGAAACAAGAATGTGATTTAATTCTATTTACTTAAAATATGTTTTTAAATGTTAACAAATTCAGATAATTTGAAATCATGTAACTTTCCTCATCATAATGCAATAAAACTTAAAAAAAAGAAAAAAAAATCAGAATAAAGAAAGCATTAAAAAGATAAACAAAATTCAGTGAACTAGAGGAGTTGGCAGCAGATCAGATGAACTCTTCCTACTTTATGCCCTACTTTATGGCATATAAGATTGGAGCATCACATGGTATGGACCTTGAAGAAAATATACATCATCAAAGTTAGATTTGCCCCAATTATTGCTGCCCTGCTCTGGGGCTTATACTGATATGTTGCCCCCCCCCCCCCCCCCCCCCCCCCCCCCCCCCCCGCCTGAGCTCAGGAGGCAGAGCTGACACCTGGGACTGAAGGTGGCCACCTGTGGAGCTAAACAATAGCCCACTGCACTGCAGCTGGTCTTTGAAGCTGAGAGATTGAAAGTTGCACCCAGCAGCTGACATGCCCACTGCCTGAGGACAAACTGAATGTAAACAAACCTGACTGCCTGAGAACTGAATCTGCTGAGTTCTTGGTGTCTACAAGTCTGGAGCTGTATTTACATTATGCATATATTATGTTTGGATATTACGGTTTGGTTTCATTTTCGTGTGCCTGCCTATATAAGCTCAAAACACCCCCAAGTAAATTGATGTCTTGATAGAACTCTACTTGGCCTCTGTGTCTCCTTTGTTCTCCCATTTGATTTCGCAGGCCCTGTCTAACCTCCTTTCTGAAGAAACCCACTGACCCGAGTGGAACCGCGGGCCGGTTTCCACACTGATAGACAAAGAATAGTGTGGGTAAATGATAAAATAATAAATTATTAATAATTAGAAAAGTTAGCTTGTGCAGGGCCACTGTGGTAACTTATGACCAAGGAACAAAAACACAAATGCCAAGATCAGACATATAAATAAATTCTACAAAGATATAAACATTCTGTGATGGCAGAAATTGAACAGTAACTTGAACTGCCTTGCCTGAGGAGTTTTCTTGTGCTAAATGACAAGTCATACACTGACCATTAAAAGTTGATAATGTACTGCTTGCGACATGGCAGTCTGCCCAGGCTGGCTTGATGATTTTCTTTCTGTCTATGGCCCTTGAAACTAGAAAAGCTACCAGCCTGAAAACTGTCATGTTTAGGCAAAATATACCTCTATATTCTTAATAGTTGAGTTTTAGGGTTGATGAGGAAAATTATTGTAAAAGATAAAGATCTTCTGTCACATTTGATTTATGATGACTAAACTTATGACCAAAAAGATCTCAAAACTCATGTTCAGGGACAAAAAATGATGAGATCTATGTTTTGAAACAATATGAATCTATCCCTGCTTACTGAATTCTATATAAATAAAGAAGTACCCTGACTGCCAGTCAGTCAGACAGCAAGATTCCCTCTTGCCTGACTCGCTCCTCCCTCTTAGACTCTTTATCTCCTCTGTGGGACCTGGCTATTCCTGGAGCTGCCCCCCTCCACCAAAGAAATTCATTCCAAGTGCTGTAAATATACACAGAAACACACGGCTGGTCATTGACTTTAGAGGCAAACTTCCTGCCTCCATTTTCAGTCTGAATTTTAATACATATTCCTATACTCACAGATTCATGGAGCACTCACAGCATCTCAGAGAAGCCTCTTTATGCACCAGATGGAAACTGTCACAGAGATTCTCTGTGATTTTAGACAAATTGAATGAGATTTTACAGGAAAACAGTCTTCCAAACTACCTGGCCTTGTAATGAAATGAGCAATATGTACCCCATTAGTGTTGCAAATATAGTTATGCTTCCTGTCAATGTCTTTATAACTTCAGTCTTGACTTTTTACAATACCAGTTAAACTCAGTAAATCAGTCATATTCCTCTGGAAAATTTTACATCAATTAATTACTTGATAAATACATGTAAGGAAGTTAATAAAATCTATTTTCAGCCTACTTCTATTCTTTGCTCTTAAATTGAATTTAAACTCTGTTGTATATAATAGTTATATTTACTCTTTTTTTTTTTTGGTTTCTATTATCTTTTTTGAGTCAGTATTAGATGTAGCTCAGGTTGGATTGTATATCATCTTGTAGCTGATACTAATCTTGAACGTTGCATCCTCCTTTCCCTCTCTTCATTGAGGAGAGACCATTTGGCTCAATTAATGAGATTCTGAGGAGTGAACCCAAGTTACACTCATTCTATATGAATATCATACAGAGTTCACATTTTGTGCGTCCAGACAACCATCCTAATGAGTTAGGCACATATTCTTAAACATTTACTGTTTTGCATTTGTTTTCTAGAGGGTTTTTCTAAAGAAAAAAGGAAATGTATACTGCTCTTGCTTTCTTCACACAATTGACTACAAACTGATGGTTAGAAGGTATTTATTTCTTGACTAAGAACAGTTTAAATTAAAAGTTAATTAGAGTAACAGCTTACGTCTTGTAGGTGTTTGTGGACTACACCTGTATTGGAATTTTCTTAAAAGGCTGTAATAGACTGCTTTGGGCCAATTATCTGACTTCTAATTTAAGATGTTTAACCCTGAAGGTGTTTTGTAGTGTCTCCCTAGGTTCTACGATAATTCTCTGATCTTCTTTTTGTCCTTTTTCACACTTATCTTTAAAAGCTCATTCATATCACTAAATAACAACTGAAGAAGGAAAGATCTTTGCAGACATTTCTACTCTACTTCATCGGCATTATTTTTTCATATCAATTCAAATTATTAATATTTAATATTATAATTTAAATACAATAAATAATACATGACAGTTCTTTATGTATATCCACAGAAATCTTAAACATAAAATAACTTATTTACTTTTAAAATACTTACCAGTTATTCTAAATTGTAGGACATGATTCTGTTTACATATAAATTAACACTTTTTTTTGTTTATGGAGGGTTTTTGAACAAGTGTCCCTTTCCTAGACCTTGTCACCTTGTTCTGAATGAGAACATCATCACTAACATTGCTTGGCTCCTTCTAATTTATTTTGAATGAATGTATCTATCTTTTTAAAAATATGTTTACCCTCTTCTCCAATTTTACTATTCCTGAGGAATAACCTTATCAAAACCAGCAATTCAATAATAGCTTTCCTTAAACAGATACCTGAAGGTCAGTGTGAGACAGCCTTCCCCATGAGATCAGAGAAAATTATGAAATGCTACCACAGCCTACATTCTGATTGTCTCTAATCACATCAAAGATATTTTATAAATAAATCTATGTTTATAACAGATGGCTTACTGCAGAGAAAGGAATCAATAAAAGAGGTGAAAACACCCGGGTCAATGAATATTAACAGCTCAATGTCTAAAAGACAACAAAATTCATAGCAACTTTATATGTTACCATTTTTAATACTTAGTTTTAATTAATGAGCCATTCTTTTCAGGTGCGATACAATTCATTGTTTCAGTTTCATAGACACTTATCTTTAACATCTCATCTCATACATTTCAAATTAAGCAAATTGCAGATATGACTATAAATAAGCTGCATGCTTTCTGTCTGCATATTTCTTAAGTCCTGTGAATATACCATGTATTGCTCATAACTAAGAAGAGTGCCAAGAATTTTCAGCTTAACCACCTGTGGTAGAGTTTATGGAGAATTATCTTTATAATATTCCATATGGTAGAATTAAAAAAAAAACGTTTTTGAAACTGTCTATGCATTTGAATGTCTTTTGATGTGTTGCTTTACATTGGATTTAAAGTTTATTTTTCATTAAATGCCTTATTGTTTATGAGGAGCTTTATGGCATACAATCTCCCTTGGGAGGTATTAGAAGTAAACTATTTTTTGGGATTTTTAGAAGTTTTGGATTTATTTTCTAAGCTTTTGGTCAAACTATGGTGTGCTATGGGCTGAATTTCATATTGGCCTTATTTCTTTCACTAAATCTGTGAAGGCAATTGCCTATATATGTTTTCTTTTCCATATTATTTCATGTGGTTTAAAGTCTGTGTGTCATGAAATAAATCATTTTATTAAAGCTTATTCTGTAGATAACAACTCTGGCCTGAAAATTCTTAGAAAATGAGATGTAAATTGGTCCATGAAGCAACGCTTAAATGATAGATCCAATGCATAAAGCTTTTTGTATTTAATATTCAAATTCACCTTGACCTCTATAGTAGAATCTATCTGAATAACTATTGTAAGCTGAGACTATCAAACTCTAATATGTCTGAGTGTGTTTACTAAAGACAAAACAAACATAAAAATTATCATGTGTGGTCAGAAGACTTTAGCAAAAGGCTTTGGACAAAAATCATTGAATCAGAAGTTTGAACCCTATTATATCAGGTTGAATATAGCTAACTTACTTATGCATTGAAAATTGTACACATGAATACAAGGTATCTTGGTCAGATATATTTCTCACTATCCAGCTCTTTCTAGAACCCTTCCTAGAATATCATAACATCTCCCTGAAAATTTCACATAATATATTTTATATATATTTTTACTTATTTTCATTATGTTATTGGGTCAGTTTATTTATTTTTTGGCTACTATCATGAAAGTAAGGGTATTTGATATGTTTATAACAGTAACCACTGCAGTAGGACCTTACTGAATGAATGAACTTCACAATGAATGTAAGACTACATTTATGTTTTCCTTCAGAAAAGGGCAAGTTAATTATATAAATAATTCACATATATATGTAGAAAATGCATAAGTGTGTGTTTGTGTGTGTGTTTGTGTGTATGTGTGTGTTGTGTATTCTGATGGGATATAAAGAGAATTGTATTTATTTTTTTCTCCTCCAAATGTTCAGTTTTATTAAAATTGTGTCTTGGTCTGCTACTAATTTAGGTTAATTTTTAAGTATAATGAATGTCCAGTCTCTTCAGGTAACCTATTATGCATTACCTAAATGTCAGCTTCTTATATTTTCTTGTTTTGGTAGAGAATGTTGGAGATTAGTTCATCATCTGAAGTTTAAATTCTTTCATCATCTTATGGACACCAGGTTTGGTCAACTTATTTGCAGTTGACTGAAGTTTACTGCATAATGTTGCCTCTCATTCCAAACTCAGATTCTATAAATTGCAACCTGAGACCTGAATATAGTCTCTCATTTCAACCTGTGCATTAGAAGAATCCATAAAATAATCTAATATCATGAAATGAAATAGGGCATGGTAAGCACTATTGAACTTTTGAGGGAAAACTGTATTAAAGGTAGTTAATGGAGATTATAATGATGACAAAAGAACAAAAACAGAAATATTCTAGAACCTTAAGATGTTGATATTGCCAGGCAGTAGTGGCACATGCTTTTAATCCCAGCACTTGGGGGGCAGAGGCATGCAGATTTCTGAGTTCAAGGCAAGCGTAGTCTACAGAGTGAGTTCCAGGACAGCCAGGGCTATACAAAGAAACCCTGCCTTGAAAAACCAAAAAAAGAAAAAAAAAAAGATGTCAATGTCTATTGTGTAATAAAAATTGCTTTTGATCAAATAAAATAATTACTAATTTCAAATTATTTAATTGCAAAAAATAAAATATATAAGACTATTTAATACTAGTAGGAGTTTAATTCATAATTTCTTATGTGTAAATAAAAATATCTTGGCTTGTTGAGGGTAGACAAAGTTTAAAATATTTAAAAGTACACTGTTGTTATAACATTTTCAATATACTAACAAAAACTATTATAGGAAAGAATATTATAGTAAAATTCTAATTTGCCTAATGTTCTCAAATGCTATATATTTCACTTTTCATTATTTATATTTTGGCATATTTCACACACATTAATAAGGAAATGAAACACTGGGAATCAAAACACAATTTATATGTGACTGAAAGCATTTCATTGAGCTACACATTTGCATTTATTGCTCATGCAAATTCACAATAACTTTTATATAATGACATCAAGAGTTGCCAATATAATGTAATAGAATTCTCTAGGAGATTTTTCTAATATTTGTATGGATACAATCTTGGAGAAAAAGAAGAAAATGAAGAAATATTGCTCATAAATGTAATGAATAGGCTCCCTGGAGTTTTCTCACTTACAAAAGCAATAATTCTTAAAATATTTAATGATTTCTGCATCTGGTAAGGCATGCCCATAAACCTAGATCATGGAAGGTGGAGGGAGAGGAGTCATGAGTTCACAATCAGATTCAACTACAGAGTGAGTTCAAGGACAGCCTGAGGTATATAAATCATTCTCAAAATTCAACCTAATAAAAATTCTATACACACACACACATAAAACTTTTGCTTTACAAATCATTTATAGAGTGCTATTATTTTATGTGAAGAGTGTGAATACACCTCCAGATATCTCAGGAATACAGAGCAGTTTATACTTAAGAAGTTGCTTATGGCAGAAGATATTCTTAGGGTTAGTTTATCATAAACATTAGTCCTCTTATTAGACATGAGATATATATTTTAAAACCCTCAGTGTATGCATAAAACATCAATTAATATTGAATATTAGTACTATAATCTTTCCCTCCATATACAACTAATGTCTACAACAAGCCTTTCTCCCCAAAGAAGTGCTTTACATTTTCTCTTTGACATGTTTGAGTTTGAAGCATCAGTATTCTTGGGGCAACTCTTAAATAAGGTAAGAGTTGCTTACACACAAATATTGTAAAACTGCTGAGAATAGAATACAGCCTACCTAGCAGGTATGTGGTGTATCCAGAGTAGGAACTGTACAGAGAGCTGAATATTCTCTAATCAATGAAGATGGTCACTCTGAGATTCATTTCACTATACAAAATAGTGACAATTTTGAAATCAATGGATTATTTCTCTGTTATTTTTATTCTGTTTTTCCAGATCATTCTTGATCATGAGTTACTTAATCCAGTGTTTCCTTCTTCATTCAATGTAGAAATACTCTGACTACTTCTTATATTATGATTGTATTTTCATAGCAGAGTGTTCAATTTTTTCTTTTATGCATGTTTCTGGAATGCCCCCACAGCTGAATTTTTGTCATTTGGGTGATATGTGCTTTCTCAGAAAGCTGTCCCTAAGGAATATTTTCAAACATTATCCTTCTCCCCTGGTGAAAGGAAGGGGGTAAGGGGATATATTATAATGAGAGTCAATAAATCAATATTTGTGAGAATGTTTCATGAGGGATTACTGTCACTATAAAATATATGATGCCAATGTGCTAGTGTATTAGATATGTTTTCACATACACAAACACACACACATACACATGTTCGTGTGCATACACATATGGGGATTTACTTCATGAGCATTGGATTCCCTGCTCATGGCCATGTGGACACAAGGAATGGAAATACGGTCTTCTGCTAGATCAAGAACTGCTCTTAAGGTCTCTTACACCTCCAGAAGTGGGATAATCATTATATATATATATATATATTGAGTAAAAGAAAAAATATTCCATTATTTAATCATGTTCAAAATTATCAAATTTGTCCTAAGTTTTAAATTACCTTAAAATTCTGTAAGCAGTACAATACATTATATATTTATATTAGAGTGGTTTTGGCAGATTGACAGCATAGGAAGCCCTGTAGACCTTCCACACTAGGAACAAAATTTAATGATAATCCACAAACAAATAGGTACTGTGAAGTGTCATAAATCTAGTGAACTCTGAGTGAGTTGAAAGCCTGCCTCATTAAATTCAAGATGCATGCTCAATAAAATAATTGCTCCAGCACAGGCTACAGTTCTGGTAGAAAACTTTTATACCTTGGGTGCGTGCTAGTTATTCTAGAATAACTAGAGGATAGAGAAATATGCTATGAGTCTGAGAATTCTGAAGATGCCCTGTCATAGTGCCTCCCTTGGTTTGACCTAAAGATGGTAAAAGTTTAATCTCAGTTCACCCCACAAAGGGTAAAATTTTATCTCATGTATTCATGGTTTCTTTGAGTTCATGAGTACAACTACCTTTGGGAAGGGACATGGGGGGAGTGATGGGAAATGTTGGAGAGGTAGGAAGTGGTAATTACAATCATGATTAATACATATGTATAAAATTCTCAAGAAGAAATAATATGATAAAATTTGATTCTGCTTATAGTCTCTCTCCTGCTGGGTAGGTGCAGAAACACAGCTGGAAAACAGGGATATAGAAGGCTTTTGTGGCAACCTCCCCTCTTACCTACTCCACCAAACTTGCAGCCTACAGAAGTCACTGAAGACAACTCTTAAATATTTTGACAGATACTGAAGTGCAGGTGTTGAAAGAGTAAATTTTCCTTAAGGTGCTTCCAAGAGAACTTGACCATGATCCAATGAGTATAGAGTGTATGTGTAACAAAAATATACAAATAGGTTGGACTTTCTTGTTTTTCTCCTCCTCCTCCTCCTCCTCTTCTCCTCCTCCTCCTCCTCCTCCTTCTCCTTCTTCTTCTTCTTCCTCTTCTTCTTCCTCTTCTTCTTCTTTTTCTTCTTTGGGAGACAGGGTTCACAATATTGGAGGGGGAAAACCTGGGAGAATTGAGAAGTGAGTATAATAAGGGTGTATGATTTGAAATTCTCAAAAAAATTAATAAAAAATGTTATAATGAAAAATGATTTTGATATTCAGAACATTAAAAGTTATAGAGGCTCCCCAGAACATTATCTTCTGCATAACCTTATTAGAATATCTCAGATTTAGCACAATGTAGCCAACTTGGGGTTAGTGAGGATCAAGAGAGGGTAGAGGGTTACACATACCATTCCTTAGCTCATCAGAAGACTCAATTAAAAAAGACCAGATCCAAAGTTCTCAAAAAAGAAAAAGAGGTCATCTGAACATTTGTTGCACCAACTTCTCTGTTTTTTTCTTTTAATGAATAATATATTTCAGTCTTACATAGGGTGAAACACAGTTTGATATTCAAGAGGCAGGTTGTAATTGCACATCGTTGTGAGGGGTCTTACTCTTTAGACAGTTTGTATGTTAATGTTTTTTAAGCTTTTGAGAACAAAAGATTGGCATAAGTAACTTCACTGTTCAATGTGTATATATACCTACAAAATAAACCAGGAATAAATAATAAAATAAAAGATAAAAATAACAATATATAGAAACTGACCTTAAAGCACATGTGTATTATCTCCTTGTGAGAAAATTCAAGGAGAGAAGAATATTTTAAAATATTATTAATTTCACTGAAAGTGAAAAATAAGAGAGAATTCTAAATAGCACTTATGGTAATGAAGAATCCAATGTCTGTATTCATGAAGCACATAACCAGAGGATTAATAAATAATTAGTTCTTTCCACTGGTTGACACTATAAATCTAATAATGTTTTATCCCATTACTGTCAGAGACTTACTTGTACTTTCCTGGGATAGCTTCTAGGTGTCAAGCATACATGTATGTGTTGCTAATGTTCATCCATCCTTCTTAAATGTTCACATGACAGGAACACTGGAAAACATGAAATGTGTTTTATGTATGTTCCTTATACTTATAGTTTGACTTTGCTAGAGGCACTACTGTTTTCCAGATTCTCGTTACTTTCTATCTCTCATTATACAGTACTGAGAACTGGACACGAGAAATTACAAGAAATGGGGAAGTATATATATTTTTCTAGACACTGATGGGCATTAGATGGCCTTCCCATTAATACAATGGATGTGCAATTTGATGACAGTTCTGACTCCAGAAGGGAAAATAGTACAAGACAAACCTGTACCAAGTATCAACAGCAAGAAAATGTTAAGAGTAGCTTATACCAGGCTGGGCAGTGGTGGCACACACCTTTAATCCCAGAACTTGGGAGACAGAGGCAGGTGGATTTCTTAGTTTGAGGCCAGCCTGGTCAGCAGAGTGAATTCCAGGACAGCCAGGGCTATACAGAGAAACCCTGTCTTGAAAAACCAAGATATATATATATATAATACCTCTCAGTGGTAGAGAGCACAATGAGGTGATTTTCAGTAATGAGACAGAGGGAAGAAGAAAATCTTTCTTTCTTACAGAATCTTCTGATGCTGTACAGAGCAAGTCTCCATAACTGAGGCTTCAGAGCTCAAACGTGAAGTTAGATTGCTAATGCTAATATTAATAATCATTTGGGATTTGTATAACTTAAGACAGAGAAAGGTAAAATATATTGATTGTACATATTACTCAGACAATGAAGATGTGACAAAGATGAAGTCAATATCTTCAGTTGGTTAGCATATCATACCTACACGTTAATTTTCATTCCAAATGCTTGATGATGTCAAGAATAATCATAAGGAAGTTGGAAAAAAGATGTAACAGATGTTGAATGTAAGAAGCCAGCCAGAAAAGCATTTGAGAATATTGGTCAGAATAACAAGTTAGATAGGAGATGAATGAGCCTAGTTTATTAATATAAAGAATTATAAAGCTCATTCAAGAAATGAAAAAGATTTGATGATACTAAAACAGAAGCCAGATTCAGAAAATGTAGAATTTAGAAACAAGGGAATTAATGTGCTCCTATCATTATTTATGATATTCTGAAGGTAAAAACCTCATAACCCTGATAAAAATAAGAATAATTTATTTTTATGCAGACACATTCAAAAACTAAATTCTTCCTAACAAATGATTATTTTAGAGTTTTTGTTTGTTTTGCACAATATATATGTATTTGCACAATAATATACATACACACACACACACACACACACATATGGACAGGATCATTTTTTCTGTAAATTTATTTTCTCAGTAGAGCTAACATAGAATAAACACTCTTCATTCCTATGTGATCTGTGACCCAGAAAAGGAATAGTTCCTGTTGCTAAGAGATTTGTGATTCATGTCACTAAATATAATATTTAATCTAACTTTGTGTACCCTAAGCAAATGGTCTAGAATGTGGACATCAATAGACTAAGAAATTAATATGGCTTTTGATTTATTTGAATGTGTGTATGGTTTGCAGTGGTGACCTGGTTGAATTTGGTCTGATATAAAATTCAAGGGATAAGTAGTAGAGGTATTTTCTTAGAGCAATCTTAGATGTATTCTATAGAATCATTGCTGTGTTCTATAGAGAAAGGAATGTTGTGTTCCTAAAAAGGAAGTGCAAGTGCCATAATGCACAGAGACTACTTTCTCAGGCCATTCATAGGGGTCAAAATCTTACTCTCGATAACATTTATCATATTCTTTTTATTTGAAAGAAATAAAAATTTAATTTTCTTCATTCCACCTGTGTTCTCCAGTTTCTCTTTCACCAGTTTCAATTACAGCCTCTCAGCCCATCACAGGTGTGTACTTTAGGCTGAAGAATCTTCTATCAATTTCCTTGGTCTTTAGCTATAGGTAAGAACCTAGCGTTTTAACATGTTACCTCAAAGTTCTGTCAAGTCATCACACCCCAAATCAGAAACAGTGTTCTAGACACATGAATCTATATTACTTATAAAAGAAAATAACAAACGAAGGTTCTCTGAGACTCAGAGCTAAGCTGTTCCTAGGTTAACCCTTCCAAAACGCGTCACGAAGTTTATGGTAAATGACTTTATTTACACCAGATAAGGCATTGGCCATGAATTGTAGGCAAATGCCTTATCTGGTGTAAATTTTGAATCTTGCCTTGGGAACCAAACATTTAAAGACTATAAGTAAAGCAAAATAAATGTTGACGTACTTCTCATCTCTAAATGTAGCCCTCCCTTCCTCTTGGAGACTGCCTGCAAGGATAAAAGCAAGCAGAGACTGGAAGCATAGTTTGGATGGCCATTAATGTATGCCAGAAACCAGCCTACTTTATTGTTTCAGTGGTAAGGTATACAATAACTTTTGGGGGGCAGAGTACAGGTGTAAAGGGTTAATGGGTCATAGTATCAAACAAGTGGCAAGGGCTGATTGGTTAAAATACGGCACCTAATTATCATGTGGGACAGAAGCCAGAGTGGGACCTGTGTGCTGAACTATGCAGCCTTGCAGAGAGCTCTATACAAGGGCACTTTTAAGACAAGGACAGCTACTTGTATTTAGGGATTCTCTCCAGACAAATACAGGCAGAGACGGGAAGCGTTGCTGGGAAAGGGAGTCGTCCCATTTGCCCTGAGCTCAGAAAGCCATCCAGTCATGGGGACTGCTACATTAATGTTAATAGCAGGGTTCTCTAACACCCAAGTGTGAGCTAACCATAGAACTTACATCCTGTTTTTTTGTTTTGTTCTGTTTTTTTGTTTTTTTGGCCACAGTTATAGCCTCCCAGCCTAGCACAGATATCTGCTCTGGGCTGAAGAATCTTCTAATAATTTCCTTGGTCTTTAGCTATAGGCAAGAACCTAGCATTTTTAGCATATTATTTCAAAGTTATGTCAAGTAATTACCTGCCCCCAAACAAAAAAAGAAAAAAAAAAAAAACAGAAACAGTGGAAAAGGGTTCTAGACACATGAATATATATTACTTACCTCTGGGCGGTTGATCCTAAGGCTAATTTTTTTTTTATATTATTGTTTTTTATTAGATGTTTTCTTTATTTATGTTGCAAATTGTATCCCTTCTGAAAACTCCCCTATCCCATCCCCCCTCTCCCTGCTCACTCACCCACCACCTTCTGCTTCCCTGTCCTGGCATTCCCTTACACTGGAGCATCGAGCCTTCACGAGACCAAGGGCCTCTCCTCTCATTGATGTCCCACAAGGTCATCCTCTGCTACATATGCAGCTGGAGCCATGGCTTCCTCCAAGTGTACTCTTTCATTGGTGGTTTAGAGCCTGGGAGCTCTGGGGTTGCTGGTTGGTTCATATTGTTGTTCCTCTTATGGTGCTGCAAACTCCTTTAGCTCCTTGAGTCCTTTCTCTAGCTCCTCCATTGTAGACTTTATGCTCAATCTAATGGGTGGCTGTGAGCATCCACTTCTGTATTAGTCAGTCACTGGCAGAGCATCTCAGGAGACAGCTATGTCAGGCTCCTGTCAGTAAGCACTGCTTGGCATCCACAATAGTATCTGAGTTTGGTAACTGTATATGGGATGGATCCTAACTTCTTAAGTTAACTATCTAAGCTCTTACATGTTTGCCAACAGTTGGGAGGCAAAATAACCCCAGACTGAACCTAAAGAGATAGATAGTAGGCCACCTAAATAGCCTTTACTGATTTCTACATATTTAAGAACTTAGCATTGGGGCTGGAGAGATGGATCAAGTTAAGAGTACCCACTGCCCTTCCAATGATCCTAAGTTCAATTTCCAGCAACCACAGGCTCCTAACCATGTATAATGGGATCTAATGTCCTCTTCTTATATGTCTGAAGAGAACAAAATGTACTTACATACATAAAATAAATAAATCTTTGAAAAAGAACTTACCATTGATTATATAAAGAAAACTACTTTAGTACAGAGTCACAGAGAAGAACTACCATAAGGTTAGAACTTACCAGCATATCCAGTTACATGAGTGCGATTTTAGACATATAGCTAAGTATGTAGTTTGTTCATCTAGGTGGTATCAAAAGATTGCCAGACAGAGTTAAAAGTCTTCCAGACAGGATTAGAAGCCTGCCAGTGGCTAGTCCTTCATGCTTACCTGGAAGTTTCTGAACAGAAAGGCAGAGTGGTGGTATAGTCCACTTAGTCTTTTACTGACGTGTTAGGTTGAAAAAAAAAAAGGGAGATGTGAGACAAAATGGTGCTTTTATAACAAGGAAAACAATAGGAAAATCTGCCCTGTCGCAAACCCACCAGAGCAAAGCTGAGCTCTCATTACTTGTGATTATTTTCAACTCTGAGCATAAGAGTAGATAACTGTTCATATTTCTAACCAGCTGTGACATTTGGAAAAGTGGATACTGTTCCTAGCCAGGGCAGCCCTGTACAGCTGGCCATGGTCACTAAGGTTGCTGGGGAGCTGTCCCCAAGGGCATGACAGCAGGAGATCTGATGGGCTGAACAGCAGATCCAGGGCTTCATATTGGCAAACACCGGCATCCTTTCCATTGATGAACTGGGGCAATCCTATGGATCCAAAGCTACAGTGTATCCATGACACAGGGCAACCCCAGGAGGAGTCCCAGTGAAGTTCCAGTATACATAGAAGAGCCGACTCCAGAGACTTGGAACCAGACTAAGAGTCATTGTAATGAACATTTGTAAGTAATGAAAGTGTGGACAAAACAGCATACTGTGGGATATACTGTGACACACTACAACTTTTATATGATTTTTTTCTTTCTCTTTTGAGGGGGGGTTGCAAGTTTGGAGGGCAGGTCTGAGGAGATGATAAGATGAGTGGGACTGGAGTGCAAGGTGTGAAATTCACAAAGAACCAATAAAAGGTTAAGAAAAAAAAGAAGCAAATTTATTAGAAGCATGGAAAGTGACTGAGAAAAAAAAATCACTTCCATCCACATCTCTATCTTTGCAGGGAGCAACAAAATCAGCATTACTTCTCATCCTGACATTTTTTTTTGTTATAATATCTTGTGGAAACTAAAATGTTGATTATGTATGTAAATGCCTGAGAATTAATTAACAGATTAGTAATTCTGGATGATACCTTTCCATTAGAATGACACAGTATAAATAAATCAAATATTTGTCTTGACACTAATAGACTTTGCACTAAATTATATTCTCCTTTAGGAGTTATTTCTCCTCAGAAGGAAACCTATATGATTATTGCTTGCTCCTGGACAGATTTTCTAGGACATCCACAGATATCTCTAGGTATCTTTTAAATTCCTGTGTTCTAATAGATTCCTTGATTTCTAACATGACTCACTATTGTAGGGAAATTGATGGCTCATCAATATTTTAGAATTTTTATACTGCAATTTATAATTTTTAGAAACATTTACTTAATCCTATTGCTTAACAGTTAACAAAGTAAAAGGATTTAAAAAAACTTCACAAGTAGAATAGCACGATATTTTAATGTAAGAATACAAGGTGGAACATCTAAGATTTCTAAAATAAAAAATGATTTCAGTTCTCAGTTACTAGGAAGAGATGAGAATGTGTGAAAATCACTTTGAAAAAGTAGTGCAAGTGTATTTTTAATTTAAAAAAAATAAAATTAATAATATTCCATCAGATTGGTTAGAAAAGCACCATCAGATTCCTTTCACTTTAGTCAAACTAGCAGACAGAAAACATCATGGAGATATTTGTGGTTGAGGCGACAGAAGGGAATTTTCAATGGGGATTTACCACTAGAAAAATGTATATGATATCAAACCTAATACCCCTAAGTGTTTTTCCAGAGCAATGGCATCTTGGCAGTAGGAAGCTAAGGAATACCACAAAGTTATACCACTTAAAACATATCACACATGGTCTTTTGTGGAATAAGAAGAGAATAGTTGCTGCCTTTGACAGGGCAGAGAGGCAGCAGAGTGCTGGACAAAGGGGAAGCTTTTCTAGATTTTGTTTAGAACATAGCCAGTGAGCTTAGGAGGAAAGTGCCCTATGGTGAAAGACATTGATTGGTGCTTAGAGCAGAGTTAAATCACTGGGGCTGAGATTTATAAGACTCAGAACTTGGGGTTAAGTCAGGGTCAGGGTTCTTTTACCAGACAATACTCTCTTTCCCACCAATCAATAAGGGTGTCATGATTTAAAACCGCTTGGCCCATGGGAAGAGGGATTATTAAGAAGTATAGCCTTGTTGGAATAGATGTGGCCTTGTTGGAGCAGGTATGAAGGCCTACTTTGAAGGCTCCTAGTCTGAAGCTCCACCCAGTATGGAAAAAAAGAGCCTCTTCTTGGTTGCCTGCAGAAGTCAATCTCCTGACTGCCTTTGGATCAAGATCCAGAACTCTTGACTCTCTAGTACTATATCTGCCTGTATGTTGCCATTCTTGTCATGATGATGATAATGGACTTTACCTCTGCAACTATAAACCAACCCCAACTAATTGTTTTCCTCTAAAAGAGATTTCTTGGTCAAATTGTCTCTTCACAGCAATAAAGCCTTAATTAAGACAGAACAAATTGAAGACAAAATTCTCTAACAACATGACATGTTGAACAAATTTTTTTTGATTAATATTCTTTTACAATTATATTTGTATATGTTTGTGTGTGTGATTGTGTTTGTGTGTTATATATGTATGTTCATATCTGTGTAAGATTGATCATGTCCAAAAACATGCCTACATCTATAATATGATGTCTGATATTTAACTCCATCATGCCTTACCTATTTATTTCACCAGATTTCATTACTGAGCCTTGGACAATGTGGAAATTCAGCAAGTTTCAATATTCATTCCATGTCTCCCCCTGTAAGGTTATAGGATTATATGCAGTAATGCTCAATTGTTTGAATGAATTCTAGGGATTTTAACTCAGCTCCCAATATTTGTATAACCAATTTCTGAGCTGTTTCTAGGCCCCAGAATTATATTTATACATTCAAATATTTTTCTTAAGAAATAAAAGAAATATATTGAGTATTCATTTTGAACATAGGATTGAAGACAAGAAAAATAGAAACATTAATTTTAATTTGGGATATTATGACTACATAAATAAGCCAACAGAATATTATATTATCTAAATATACTTTATATTTACATTGTCTCTTAATTATGCCTAAGACTGACTACAATAACTTTTGTTTTCTTGTGAACAAAAAAGGTCCAAAATAACTGAGACTAATAATTTAAATATTTAAGATTTAAATTTAAAAATAATTTATATTTTATAAAAATATAGACTCATTTTTTAATATACTGATATGGTAGGAAAGAGAATTCCTTTCAGAATTAGACAATTTGAATTGGTATACAAAGACAGAGAATGGAAAGGATAAAGAAGTGATATAGGAATTACCATTAGAGATCTTCTTACTCTTGAATGCCCAAATATAAAGAGATGCAGTTTTTGCTGACATTTGTAGAAATCCTTCTACTTTGGACATCTTGTACAATCATTATTTCCTTACCTCTTTAAGTAATTAATGACTAGGGCTATGAAGTATTATCCCTGTAGTTTACATGTATTTCGGTGTATAATTATACATAATTTTTCCATCCCCTTTCCTCCCTCCAAACCCTTTCATATACACATCAGACTTAATGTACTTAGGAACATATTTATGTACTTAGGAACATATACATATATATATATATATATATATATATATATATATATATATATATAAATCTGTTTCATTAAATGTTGTTGCATACATATATGTATATATGTATATATTCCTATATACATAATACATAAATACAACAGATTAAGTCTGATAATGTTACTTTTATGTAGATTTTCAGGACTGACTACATAACTGCCCAAGCATGAGGTAAAAAAAGGACAGTTAGCAACAAACATCCTGAAGAGGATTGAGAAAGCCCAGGAGGCCGAATCGCTACACAAAAGTCTACAAGTAATTTAGGAATACTGGGAGTAGACAAATAGTCTTCCCTTGGGAAGAGTATACCTTGTGGCTCTCCAGTCCCAAACTTTACATTTTTCATGGTAATATAATTCTACCTTATCACAATTGACTAAGGAATTGGATCAAAAGTTAAAATATTAGACACAAATACACACACACACACACACACACACACACACACACACA
>JADRCC010577088.1:9075-33590 GCA_019843855.1 Hylomyscus alleni
GAAAGAGCCAGCATACAAAAGAAAGTCTGTGTGTTGTACAGGTGGTCCTTGCAGGAAGTTGTTGCTTCATCTAGGAATAGATAAGCTTGATTGTGTGGGGAATACAATTCATTTATTCATCCTGAGTCCTTAAGCAAGGACTGATTTCCTGAAGTTAACAGGCCTTCATTATCCATTGGTTGGCTTCTCTATGCCTAAACTACTTCCACCGGATTATAAGCATGAGTGTCAGAAGATTATAAGGTACACATTAGAATGATCACTAATGGCATTGCTTCTCAGTGTTTTTCATGCTGCAACCATTTGATATACTTTGTCCTGTTGTGAATACCCCCAATCATAAAGTTATTTTGTTACTACTTCATAACTGCCATTTGCTACTGTTATGAATTCTAATGTAAATAGCTGATATGGAACATACCTGATATTTGTTATGGAGTGTCTCCACGTGGTAAGAACCACCAACAACCAGTCAAAGAAAGTGGATCTAGGAAGAGATGGGGTAAATAGTTTATGAAGAACTATAGAGAACATTGATAGGTAATTGTGAACAATCTAGGTGTTTTATTTATTTAGAAGTTTTGCTAAGACTGTATAGGATAATGCATAATTATTTTCAGGATGATGAAGTAATGATTTTTATTTATTATTTTACTTGTATACCTGCAGGTTTCTGGGACCTGATGTAATGGAATTTTATTTTTCTCCAAGAATAATTAGCCAACCTCTGAGATATTTTTAAATATGTAATATAACTTTATATAGCTAATATATTTTGATAAGTCCTTTAAAATCTCATACAGTGTATTTTGAAATATTTACCCCAACTTTTCCCAGATTAACTCTCTCCTCTCTTACCTTTCCATTTTGATCCTCGCCTTTTATGTTCTTATTTCTGTTTTAAGATGAGACTACCTTACAGCACATGTCCTTGTTCTCTGATTCTGAACATCTTTCTCCCCATGTTGATGCCTTAAATCTTAGGTTTACGGTTTTGAGCATACATTTATTAGTTGGAGATAGGTCATCCCACAGACATTTGTTCTTCACACTTTGAATGGCTAGACTTTTCTGTAATGATCGCCATTTGCTGCGGAAAAAAAAATCTTCAATGAGGAGCGAAGGCATCTGCACTAATCAAGATAAGTTTTTAGAATGCAGTAAGAGGTGCTATCAATTCGGAGAGAGGCAGGAGTAGGTTATCCATTAGATTTCATGACATAGCCCGCCATAGGAAATTGGCCAAAGTGTCAATCATGAATTCCCTTCAGTTTTGTAAGTCTAAAGATCAAGCAAATAGTGTTGGTAACTGCCAGGATATAAACACTTCTTTTCTACCTTTTAGAATATCTTCATGATTTTTGTATATTTTGCAGTTCCTAGACATCACAGCTAGAAAGGACTATTAATTGCTGTTCTCCTTTGGGAACTTGTATAGTGCTGATACTATGATGTCCTAAGAAAGAAGGACAAGATAATTTACCTTCAGCAAAAGGATGTATACCTTCAAACAAAGATAGTGATAGTCCATGTTTTGGAGTATGTTTGGGCTCATTTGATCAACAATTCAGAAAAAAAACTTTTCTATGCTTACACCTTTAGTTCAGGCACTTGGTGGGTAAGACAGATAGAATTCTGTAAATCCATGGCCAGGTTTGTATATAGAGAGAGTTTCAGGCAAGCTGGGGCCACATAGTTAGACTCTGCCTGAATAAAAGATACATTGCCATTTCAGACAGATATTATAGGACACAAATGCATAAATGTTAGTATGTAATCACATAGAGGTTTAATTACTAATATATTCCTACTCATCAATATTCAAAGAGAATTACTCGGTGTAATTACTCGGTTGGACTGGCAGTTTTCATCTAAAAAGAGCTCCAGTTTAAGCTGCTAGATTATAGTGCATGATATTAAGTAGTATAGTTCAAAAGCATATACACCAACTTAAACTGTTCTTTCTTGCCTTTTCTTCTGAAAATATAATATAATTTAAATTCCTTATTGAGATAAAAACAAGGCCTCAACAATTGTGGAGAATAGACTTTTTCTATGAATATATACTTAAACTTTAAATAAATGCAATTTCTCTGTATAAAGAACATGATGATTTTTATTCTGCCATTACACAATGCATCTTTTTTTCCAAAACAGCATGAAAATATCAAAAATGTATTATTACTTCAAAAGAGATGTTTTTCTTTTATTGCAAGCATAGCTCTCCAAATACAAAGTGCTCTTAATCTACATAAGGGATGATAAGATCCTATTTGTTTTAGTTGTATTAAATCAACATGCAGTTTTAGCTGTTTTAACTAAACAGGATTGTAATTATTAAGCTATTACTATTGAGAAACATATTGTGTTTTGAGGATCAAGCACAGCTGGAGGATACACGCTACCTCAAGCACCAGATGCTCCATTTCCATCACTTGTTTAGATTTATTCAAACATAAACATGAATGAGCAGAAGAAGGAGGAGGTGCCAAGCAGTCTTTTATTGAAAATTTGCTAACTTTTCTTTTATTAATCATTTTTAATTACTGTTTTCATTTTTCTTTTATTTTTGAGATTAAGCTATATTTACATCATTTCGTCCTTCCCATTCCCCCTCCCAACCCTCTCATATACTTCTCCTTGCTCTCTTCAAATTTATGGTCCCCCTTTCACTAATTATTGGTATTCTCATATATGTATTTAAATATATATTCAAAATGTGATTTACTCAGTCTGTATAGTGTTTTCAGGGCTTACCATTTGGTATTGGACCTTAATTCGAGTGTTCTGCCCTGAGTATGATTATTTCTTTCACTATGAGAATTCTTTCTATACCTGTAGTTTTGCGTGTTGGGTTAGGAAGTCAAGATTGATCCCCTGTCCACATTGACATGACTCTTGTTGTTGACCTTCCCAGATCATGCTTAGATATTCATGTGAGGCTTTGTACTGAGAATATTTTTAAAAAAATGAATTCACCCCGCACACTCCTTTTCCCGTCTGGCATCATCACCATGTCCCAGCGGGCTTTTGTTATTTTCTCCCAGTTATTTTCAACATCTTGCTCACATGCAATGCCTTACACACCCCCACAATCATTCATCTAGCTAGCACCTAGTACCTGGTAGGTAATGGGTGACTCTTAAGGTTTTAATATCCAATCAGGTTTATGTAATAATATGATCACAATTTACAAGATGCCAATGCAATAATTTCAGAACTAAAGTATAAAGACAATATTTTGTCCCAATTAATTTAACATTGTAAAAGCCTTAGCCTGGTTATAACCATGCGAGGTCTTACTTGTCCTCCTCATCTGACTCCATGATGAAGATCCTGCTCTTCCTCCTCTCTGACCTTTCTCCTCCTCGAATTCTAGATCCACCTCTCCATTCCTGTCCAATCACAGGCCTATCACTGCTCTAATGTGATTGATCAGAGAAAATGCTGCAACAAGACTTTATGAATATAACTCCTGAAATTATTAGGTAATTCAATCTCACAGCCAACACTTCTTGACCCTATAGCCCTCATACTTCTGCTTCTGTGTTTCCTGAGCCTTGAGTGCAAGGGTTGGTTTTGGGCTGCACTCATTGGAACTGGTCTCCATAACTATTTATTTTAACTCTTCTACAGAGTTCTCCATCTGTTGCTTAGAAAAGATTCCTTGATGAGGGGTAAAGACTACACTTATCTGTGGTTAAAGACAAATATTTAGATGGTAGTTAGGGATTGTGCTGGTTTAATAGAGTTATAGTTATCCAATTTTCCATAATTCATGGCTTCACTAGTTATGTGTAGTTGTAAAGATTTTCAGTACCAGCCATGATTTCACTCTTACTGTTGACTTTTAATAAATAAAATATATATATATATATATATATATATATATATATAAATAGCATGAAAATTTAAAATAAACTGTATAAAGGAAAAGGACAAACTTCTATCAAATGTATTTGTATTAGTTACTTTTCTGTTGCTATGACAAAACATGTGATGAAGAAAATTTATATAAGGGAAGGTTTATTTGGACTTACACTTAAGAAGGATAAGAGTGTGTTATGATAGTACTGAGGCTTTTCAAAAAGTTGCAGGCATGGTGGCAAGTAAAGAAAGCTAAGAGTGTGTATTTTAAATAATAAGCATTGAATAGAGAAGAGACTGGACATAGGTGAGGTTTCCAATAATCAAACCCACTCACGATAAAACATCCCTTGAAAAACTATACCTCCTAAATCTCTCCACACAGCACCATCAACTGGGGTCTAAGCATCCAAATGCCTGAGACTTCTGGGGTCATTTCTTACTTGACCCATGTTTCCCTGACAGTTTTCTCCCTTGACAGATGAGACATTCTGTAACTTTGTAAAATATTCTTTAATAAATATTTATATAACAATATACTATTATATAAAGATTAGCTAGTTTCATACAATTTTAACACAGCCAGATAGCAACTTCTTCCACTGAAGCTTCAATATATCTCAGAGATCATACTACGACCTATTTGGAGAAATCTACCGCATAAGCATGGCATCACCATTTCAAACATTTATCTATAGCTCAACGTTAGCTTGTTAACTTGTGCTTATCACAATACAACACTACACTATTGAATACAATATTAGTTAAGTTTCTTTTGCTATGACAAACATCATGAGAAAAAATAATTTGAGGAGGAAAATGTTTGCCTCATTTTGCCGTTTCCCATCCTCTTTGATGAGAAGTCAGAGGAGGAACTTAAGGCAAGGAGCCTGGAGGCAGGAACTGAAGCAGAGGGCGTAGAGGAAGAACAATGCTTACTGCATGACTTTTGATGGTTATTCCCTTATCCCAAACAATACGAGCTGCCTTAATATTCTAAATTGCCCATGAGATAGTCTATACCATTAATTAAGAAAGTTTCCTGTAAACTTCTTTCCAGGCCATGAGATGGAGTCACTTTTTCAACGGAGTTAAATTTCAGATAATTCTAGCTTGTGTAAACAAAACCCAAGTCAGAATGTGAGGTACATCTGTTTTAATAGGTTCTGTGTACTCTCACTAAATATTATATATTATAAATTGTTCTTTTGTTTTCAAATAGCTATCATATTTTAAATATCTATAGTTCAAATTTTATAAGTAGGATATGTTAGCCAGGAAATATAGACTTCCTTACTTAAGAGAAATAAACAGATGTACCTCCAAAATTGTCCTAATTTATATAATTCTAACCTATGTATAAAAGTTCACACCTTCTCTCAAAGTCTTGGCAAATCATTTAGCTGATATTTGAAATATTTTTAATAATGTGGTAGATGAAACACTAGATTTAAACAGTTTAATTTTTATGTTTCTTTTTACCCGTGAAATTATTATATTCTTATATAATAACAGAAGCCACCTCTTTTCATGTCCTTATTTTCACACACACACACACACACACACACACACACACACACACACACACACACACTGCCTAGTCTATGTGAAATTACTTTATGTATATGATCTGAAGGTGGAACACCCGGTATCGTATGACAACTTTAGTGGTTCTATCCTGGGGAGGACTTTCTCTCACTCTCACCATCCACACTTTCCTCTAGTCCTTTGATTAGTATCCTTGGTCCATGAGATTTCCCTTTGAGCTTAGCATATCTTTGAGTGTTTTGCTTCATATGAAGCAACAGAATCTACTAGCTTGGACCTCTGGGAGCTCTCAGAGACTGAGACACCAACCAGTGGACACACACAGTCTGGAACAAGGCCCCAGCACATATGCAGCTCAGTTTCCATGTGGGCCTCCCCAACAATGGAGCAGACTGTGGTATCCATTCCCCAACAAGGCTGCCTTGTCTGGCCTCAGTGGGAAAGGGCGTGTCTACTCTGGCACATAGTTGAGGTAACTGAGTAGGGAGAGCCCTACTCTTTCAGTGGAGAAAGGGGTGGGTGGAGGGTCGCTGTGAGGGGAAACTGAGAGGGGAAGCAGCATTTGGTACGTAAATGAATAAATAAATAATTTGTTTTTTAAAAAAGAGGCCATGTACATAAGAACAATGATAAATGTGCTCAGTAGGGTGAATATATGTGTAGTAATATAAATAGTGTGTGTGTGTGTGTGTGTGTGTGTGTGTGGGTGTGTGTGTGTGTGTGTGTGTGTGTGTGTGTGGACTGTAAATGCACCTAAGGATAATTATAGAGCAGTGTATGAGAGTGGAAGAATTAGGAGATGGTAGGAATGTGAAGAGTAATGGAGACTTAAGGCTCACAAGAAGGGTTTTCAAAACCATACAAACTTTTAAAAAGCAATCAGAGATTATTTTTTAATATACATTTTCTTTTTTTGATGTTTTCCTTTTCTTTTCTTTTCTTTTCTTTTTTTAATTGATGTTTTCTTTATTTACAATATCTCCTTTCCCAGGTTCCCCTCCAAAAAAAAAAAAAGAAAGAAAGAAAAGAAAAAAACCAAAAACTAAAACAAACCCCTGTTCCCTCCTTCCTTCCCTTGCTCATCACCCCACCCCCTCCTGCTTCCTGGCCCTGGCACTCCCCTACACTGGGGCATAGAACCTTCACAGGGGCAAGGGCCTCTCCTCCCATTAATGACCAACTTGGCCATCCTCTGCTATACATATGCTGCTGGAGCCATGAGTCCCACCATGTGTACTTTTTGGTTTGTGATTTATTCCCTGGGAGCTCTGAGGGTACTAGTTAGTTCATATTGTTGTTCATCCCAAGAGGCTGCAAACCCTTCAGCTCCTTGGGTCCTTTCTCCAGCTTCTTTATTGGGAACCCTGTACTCAGTCCAATGGATGGTTGTGAGCCTCTACTTCTGTATTTGTGGGGTACTGACAGCCTCTCCGGAGACAGCTATATCAAGCTCCTGTCATCCAGCACTTGCTGGCATCCACAATAGTGTCTAGATTTGATGATTGAATATGGGAAGGATTCCCAGGTGGAGCAGTCTCTGGATTGTCCTTCCTTTAGTCTCTGCTCTATAATTACTTTATATCCTTATATCAGCTTCCCCATTCATCCCAGTCTCCTCTAATGAAGAACCTCCCCACATTCCTCCCTTTCTTTCTCTTTTGAGAATGGGGAGCCCTCCTCTAGGAATCACCCCATCCCCACCCCTAAGCCCCTCCCCCAGCACATCCCCCAGTCACTAAAGGAATAGACACATCCTCTCCCACCATGGGCAGATACGGCAAGGCATTTAGGGAAATGAGGTCCACAGGCAGGCAACAGATTCATGGAAGACCTCCCAACTCCCTGCTCCTGTTGTTGGAAACCAAGCAGCTCATCTGCTACATTTCCTGTCACAAGGGAATTGTAATAGGCATAAAATATAAATTATTACGACAAAATAATTAAGTAGTTAAATGAAAACCAAAATAATTAAAATAACAGAAGCAGAAGGAATCAATGTAAAAGTATCCATTAAGTTTCTTTTCTCCATTTATCCTCTGTTGACACAGTTGTTCATTATTTTCATTTTCTGTACAACTGTATGTTTGTTTTATAAGTAGAAAGTAGATCTAAGGAAAGGGTTTTTTGTTTAATCCAATATATGCCTAATTTTATTGTTGTTATTTATTGATGTTTCCCACACAGTAGATAAAAGTTATAAGATCAAATAACAGAACCATAAAAACGATAAATATTTTCATGATAAAAATTATAGCTTTAGTTTGTCCTTTCAATTGAGGGGTGGTAACTTTGTAAATATAAAAAAAGTCTCTGAAATACTCCCAATGAAGTCATCAACTTAAAAGCCTTTATTTTTATAAGACTACAGAGCAGCAATTATGTTTAAAATGCTGCAAATTCCCTAGGAAAGCATATCTGCACTGTATCTAATACTACTCTAGAGGATAGTGTTGTTAAGATTTGGATTTTATAGTGAATTTTTTTTTCTTCAAGACTTAAACATTTATAATTCAGTGGCCAAAACAAGTTAATTGTAGTGTCCACAAGATGGTAACACAACTAGGAGTCCATTTCTTATATTCAGTCTTTTGAATGATTGTATTACACAGAATTTCTGCTACTTTATTTCCTAATTGCAGAAGCTATAAAGCTACATAAACAGAATAATACACAAAGGCTGGAGATATGTACACCGAATTGCAAAGATAATCTCATTGAGTTTTCCCAATAGTAAAAGCAAAAATCTGTGACTTTTAGTGTTCATTCTAAGCATGAGATATTTAATGGATATTGTATTACTAGTCCCACAAAATTTACGAACACCTTAAAAACATTTGGTTATTTTTTTAAATAGGTCTGAGTGAATGAACCAAAGAGGTGGCGATGCTTAGCGATCTTCCTGTGTATTCTGTAACACTAATCCCCACAGTAAAGCAGAATTCGTCTGCCATTTAATAATATTCCACTTATGTGGAGGTTGGTTTCTATTCTAAAATAGTTTTCAGACTGTGAATTTTGACCCATTTATAATGTGTAAAGTTATTCTCACATTTAATATTTTTAAACTATGCATGACTGACTTCTCTAAGCTAGTAAAAAAAAAGATAATTTGAGAAAAATATCACAAAAGACTCATAGTTGATTATTATTACACATTCAATTTAAAAAATTATTATATGATACTCCATATTATAGCAATGTATATGTACTTTTTAAACTATGTGTAAATATAAAAAGCAGTATGTGGACTCCAGAGACAGTTCAATTTGAGCTCTCATACTGCTGCTGCAGAAAACCCAAGTGCAGATCACAGTACCTACATAACACAACTCACAACCTCCTGAATGTAGCTCCAATGGTCTAACATCCTCTTCTGATAGAACCTGTACGCATTCATTCACAAACCTGCATGTACATAAATACATAAATAAAATATAAAAATTAAAATTAAAAAATCCTAGTACCTGATGAGAATATGTAGCTTGCAGATAGATCAGTTAGCAAACTTTTACCACGTAAACGTAAGTGTCAGAGGCAGTCTAAATTACCTACAAGCCTGGCGAGATGGTGCAGGGGTGCAGTCCCAGTCCCGGGGAGCCAGCTATCTTAGACCGATTTGTAAACACTGAGTCCTCATGATACAAAATGACCACTGCCTAAAAAAAAAATCCAAATAAGGTACTAACTCCTGCGGAATACTAAGGATCACTCTCTTGTCTCATACAGTCACATGTATGTAAAGGCACACATATGTGTACATTTACAACATTTTCTGTACCCACACCCATGAGTAAATGCTGAAAGGAAAGGAAACAACTATAAAATAGGAAAGGAAAAATGAACTCGGCTTTGAAGATTTTTTTTTTAAGTTCATTTATTTAAAATAGTTTTTTTCTATCATACAACACATCCAGACCAGTCTCCCTCCTCCACACTTCCCAGCTCCCTCTCATGTACCCTTTCCTCCAGATCTACTTCCCTTGCCTCCTAGCTTCCTGTTGTGTTGCCTTGTCTCATGCTCTACTAGGAAGGGTTTTTCTTTGTCTTATCGCATCCTGTTCTGTCATGTTTGGTTGCTGTCTCTTGGAAGCCTGCTCTCTTTTCTGAAGAGTTTTTAATATTGCTCATTGAATTCATACTGTGGAAAAGGAAGAGTCCTTAGTCATGTAATTTTCATTTAGTTCACATCATTATAAGCCCAACCTATACTGGAACATGTTCATTCATCAGCCAGGGCACAGAAACCAATCAATGTAAAAAATCAAGACCAAAGACCAAGGGCAGTCAAAAACAAGCATTATGAATCCAAGATTGATTTTGTTTTGATCTTGAATTACTTAATTCTCTCTAATATAAAAGAATATAGAAAAAACAGGATCTTATCTTTTAAATGGAGATTTATTATTTGATGATTTAAACATGATTCCCACTCAACTTTAAGTCAAAAGCAGGGTATCTTAACTGAGTTAAAGCATGGTTTAAGTTACTTTGATTCTACAGTTTTAAATGTCACAAATCCAACCTAACTATCTTAACAACATAAGCTCTACCAGAGCCTGGTATTAATTTACTTACTTTCCATTTATTTTTTTGTCTTTTCTCAACAAATCTTTACTTATGGTCTACAATAATAAAATAAACAAAAGCAGTTAGTGCGGAAATGGAAAATAAACTAAGTGTGAAGAAAGACTAACGGAACTCTAATATCAAGATGTGATAGCTAATACTGTCTATTCACCAGATCTAGAATTTAAAAGAAAGTAAGATTCTGGACACACTTACTAGAGATTACAGAGGTTAGGTCAATAGAGTTAGTGAGATTTACATTAATTATGAATGGAACTGTTCGTACTTTCTTCCTCTACACTTCATTAAAGGGACAAAGTGCACTCAGCATGCTGAGCAGTCCCTTCCTGCTGAGTACCTGAGTGTCCTCCTGCTGAGTACCTGAGTATCCAGTGTGGTCAGTTGCCTGACTCTCCTCTTAATTCCCCCAAATGAGGATTCAGTACAAACCCTTACACCCTTAGGTGGGTTTTGTCAACTATTTTGACTAAACAATACTACAAATAGCAGGTTCATAGTAGACTACTTTAGCAAGAATGAGTCCAAGTTTATAAAAATTTAGAGAAAGAGGCCATAACAAGGAATATCTATATCTAGATTTTCAAGTGAAGGGTAAGGGAATTATAACAAATTTTTATTTTTTTTGTTTGTTAGTTTGAGAAAAAGACTTTTATATAATACCGATTAGCCTAGATCTCCCTGTGCAGTCCGAGCTTGCTTCATAAGCATAATCGTCTTAATTTAGTCCTTCCAAGGCTGTCATTAATTACATGTGCCACCATGCAAAGCAGGAGGATGCTATTTTATCCTTCCTGCAAGCCGACGATTTGGCCTGGCAGAATTAGTATGGAGAAGTTGAACTACTCTGAGTCACAGACAAAGGTTTGGTAAAAGTCCCAAAGATTCTATGTGATGTACACAAATTTGCATTTGGACTGTAAGCAAATGCTATTTATATCAACTGGCAGATGGAGGTGTGAATTTAATTATTTAACTCACAAATTGTCTACTGGATATAAAAGACTCTCCAAAGTTATGGAGAAAAGAGTTAACTGGAACTCTAAGAAATGAAATATATAATAAAAACTCAGAAGCAGATGTCATTATGGAATGAAGAAGCAGATTTAAAGTAAAAACTGTAAACATAGAGTAATGAGTGGATACAGTGAGAACTGTAGCTCTGGGGCTAGACGAGTATCTGAAAGTGTGTCTTCCCAGTAAGGGAAGATATGCCTATGTCTCCCAGGCCAGTGGAAATCTTTAAGGTTTTTTATTTTTTTTGCATTTTTTGAGACAGGGTTTCTCTGTGTAGCCCTGGCTGTCCTGGAACTCACTCTGTAGACCAGGCTGGCCTCGAACTCAGAAATCTGTCTGCTTCTGCCTCCCAAGTGCTGGAATTAAAGGCGTGCGCCACCAACGCTCGGCTTCTTAAAGTTTTTGATGAAAAGAAAATTGACTAAAATCCTAGATATGCCATATAAAGAATAATTTACCATATATAATGAATCAAAATTAAAGAAAAGATGATCTTTTTTAGTACCTGTAATTTTTATTGTCAATTATTAAAATTAACATTCAAGTACAACCACTTTATATTTAATATGCCTGACAGTACCAGGATCTTTAAAGAGCCTGTCTAGGAAAGAGTAAGGTTGTATGCTCTTCAGACTGAGTCATTGTCAAAATGAAGCTTGTTCATTAGACAGGCTGGAATTCAGAGTTATGCTTCAAGATTTCTAGTTTAGTTCTGATAGCTACATTGAAATTTCACTTTAACTGATCAGCATAGTCTTATTTCTTCCAGATTTTGACAGTATTGGTCAGTATAAGTTATCCTTGCTATGAGTGGATATGCGTTTAGATATATACAATCAGAATACACATTGGAACTTGCTCTCTGAGGCTGTTGTTTTGAAGGAAGCTCCTCTCGTCCCTCAGTACTAAGCTCAGTGGCCCTGTTGCTTTACTCAGAAATGATGTCTTCATATATCCCCCAAATAGAAGCAATTCTTAAATAAATGGCATTCTTATCTAGAATATACATTTACAGTAAGTTGCTACATAAGATGAATAAGATCCTACTAATGATTAATATATTAATCTGTGCCTTAAGAAGTTAATGATAATTTTGTTTTATGAGCACATGTACTATCATGCGTCTTGCCATTTATACAAATACTAGAAGTAACGTCCAGGAAAAAGAAAGATAAAGGGTTTATGAAGATAATTTTCATAACACATGAAATAGAAAGGAAACTGAGTTAAATGTGCTGTTTACTATTTCTTTGAAGATTTAAAATATGCATACAATGGGTATTGATTATATTTATCTCGCATTGCTATCACTAGCTCCTCCAGATTCATGCCATCTGCCTTCCCAACTTGTTTTTTGTTGTTGTTGCTGTTGTTATTTTTTTAACTACCCACTGAGTCCAAATTGTGCTGCTCATATACACATGGATATGGCCCACTCACTGGGGCAACAGCAACTAACTACAAGCCATATCTTGAAAAATGTCGACTCTTTCTCTTCCCACTGCCATCAAGTGGCAGTAGCTTGGGTTATGATCAACTCAGTAGCTAGGGTTATGATCTTGATCCCATTCTTCATGCTGCAATCTAAAGTGGCTTGATATTGTGCAGGTCTTTTGCCATTAACTACCATTGCTGTGAGTTCATCAAAATTCAATCATGTGTAGACACCATTTAACTCTTTCCTCCTCAACCTCTAACTCTTACAATAGTACCTTCCCTTCCTTCTCTTTCCATATTCCATAAGCTTAAACCTTGCAGGAATGGAACTTAATAGAAATGCTTCATTTAAGGCTGAGCAATGAACAGGCACTCTCTGAACGTGAATCATTTTTGAATTTTGATGTGTTAATTATAGTCCACTGAACAATAAACTTCTGATAAGGATGAGAAGGCAGTTTGATAGTGTATACAATTGGCAAAATATTAATCGGAGGGTCTTCCCCTGTGACTTCTGAGCCCTTCAGTCATGGTTACTTGGCTAGATTTACAGTAATATGCATGTGTTTCCAACTGTGAAACATCCTTTAAATCCAATAAGAATGCAGTTAATTACCCCATAACATATATGTTCTACACCCATGGCCATATCTTGCCAAGCAAATCACAACTGCCATTCAGAATGTTTCCAAAACATCCACCCCACAGTGTGGAAGTACCTTCCATTACCATAAAAGCTAGAAGAGAGGGGAGAAATTTTTTGGTTAGTATCAACTTGATTTCCCCATTTTTTTCTTACCAAGATTTTGTTGTTTTCAGAAGCAAGGTCTTACTATCAAGTCTGGGAAGCAATCCGAAGCCAGGCAATTATTGGTTTGTGTGGTGGTCTCTAGAATATCCCTGGCCAACAACTCTGTGGAGGTATCCCATATTAGTCACTTTTATTTGACTTTTTATTTGACAACCTCGGGCTTCAGAAGGGAACATTAGTATTATCTGTGTAGAGTAACTCCTACTGACCTCCGTGTATAATATATAATAGCAAGTTTCTTTGTTTTTCTCAAACATCGATGGTATTATTTACTCCTCATGCTCACACCATCTGTGCCCCATAATCCAATCCCATGTCTCTCTCTAAATCTCATTCTTCATTATTCCTATTCTACCACATGTTCTCTATGATTCCTCCCATCTCGAGGTCCCGCTACACTGGCCTTCTTCTTCCTGGCATTTTTTTTTATTAGATATTTTCTATATTTACATGACATATGATATCTCCTTTCCCAGTTTCCCCTCCAAAAACAAAAACAAAAAACAAAAAACAAAAAACAACAAGAACAAACCCCTGTTCCCTCCCCCCTTTCCCTGCTTGTCACCCTACCCTCTTCTGCTTACTGGCCCTGCCATTGCCCTACACTGGGGCATAGAACCTGCATAGGGCCAAGGGCCTCTCCTCCCATTGATGACTGACTTGGCCATCCTCTACTATACATATGCTGCTGGAGCCATTAGTCCCAACATGTGCACTCTTTGGTTGGTGGTTTAGTCCCTGGGAGCCCTGAGGGTACTAGTTAGTTCATATTGTTGTTCATCCTAAGGGGCTGCAGATCCTTCAGCTCCTTGGGTCCTTTCTCTAGCTCCTTCATTGGGGACCCTGTACTCAGTCCAATGGATGGCTGTGCGCCTCTACTTCTGTATTAGTCGGATACTGTCAGAGCCTCTTGTAATGAGCAGTCTGAGTTAGACACACAATCTAATGTTTCTATTGTAAGATCTGTATGTGAGTTCGATCATTTGACATTTGTATTTCTGAATGTGTATTATCTTACACAGTACACTTTCCCCTTCTTCTTTATGTTTGCTTGCAAATTTCACAATTTCATTTTTCTCCTCTGCCAAGTAAAATTTCATCACATGTGGGCATCATAATTTCATTTTATTTTTATCAGCTAACAGAAGTAGTGACTGGGTCTGTGACTTAACTACTGTGAAGGGAGAAAGTAATCATGAACTGGAGTTTGTCTTCGTAGTGGGAAATAAACTCTGGATAGATTATTGTAGCGGTGCCATAGGTCATACTGTAGATCTAAATGAATAATCTGTGAAACCTCCACACTGATTCCCACAGTATCTGCAACAGTTTATACTCCTAGCAATGGTGCATAGGCCATTTTCTCCAAACCCTTATCAGAATTCCTTGTCACTTGTTTTCTTGACTTTAGCCACTGTGACTGAGGGGAATAGTTTCAATTTACATGTCCTAACAGTTAAAGATTCTAAACATTTTTAAAAATATTTGTTTGTACTTCTTCTTTTGAGAAATCTGTTTAGTCAGTTCCATGCCCTACTTCCAATTGTCATTAGTGAAAGTACACAAGAGTAGGATATACTGAAGAAGCAGAGTGAAAAGGTTAATGAGTTCAAGACCAGCCTGGGTTACACTTTTGTTGTTAAGGAAATATTTCTTTGACATAGAAAATATTTCAGTCTTTGATTTTAATCTAAGATTTATGAATTTAAAAATGTAGTTCCAGTCAAAGACCTTATTTACAAGAAGTAGTATTTGAAGTGTACAGGAGAAAAGCAAATCTCAGAAAAAGTAGCAATATAAATTGAATATTATTTAAAATGATCATTAGAAGCTACATGCCTGATGTGGGTTGTATTGTTTACTCATTTTTTTCTGAGTAGTGATTCATTCCATGTACTAGAAGTGAAACTCCACAAGCAATGTCATACAGAGCACAGATCAGAAAGGCAATATATTCAGCACTTTTCATAACCGTGATGAGATTAAAGCTTTATAATGTGTATGTAGTTGAAAAGGCACTTACATGTTTTTACTATAATACACCAGATCAATATCGTAAAGACAGTCACTCATTCAACATTTCTATAATGCATTTCAAAAGTCACTTCCTTCACCTTGTACTCATGAATTATGCTTTGTTAAGTAACTTAGAATAAAGGAGAGAGATGTTAATTTCATTGGAGCATCACAACAAAAGGTGAGAAGCCATTAAGATAATAACACTTTCTATATATTTGTCTTGTTGGCTTCTAAGAAGTGTTATGATAATCTGTCTTTTAAACTCTTGGTGATGAAAACCTGTGTGAAATTAAAAATATATCACCAAAATAAAATTGACACTAAGAAAATTAGAAAGAAGGCAATTGCTTCAGCCAAATGTTTCAATAAATGTCAATATTGTGACTTGAATAATTTATGTTATTCTAATGTGAATTTAAAAAACAATCCTGCCAGGCAAGTCTTTAATCCCAGCACTTGGGAGGCAGAAGCAGGCAGATTTCTGAGTTAGAGGCCAGCCTGGTCTACAGAGTGAATTCCAGGACAGTCAGGGCTACACAGAGAAACCCTGTCTCCAAAAGGAAAAAAAAAAAAAAAACAACCAAAAACCAAACAAATAAAAGTTCTAATAAATTTTGTGAGTTATTATTCTCTTTCCAGTGCCTGTACCACTTTGGACCTAGAAAAATAGTCATCTTTTTTATAAACTACAGAGAATATTGAACTGTTTTCAATAAAATAGATAGAAATATGTAGTTTTGCTTTTACAGAATAGTGCAACATTTGAAGAACACATTTGTCAGATGTCTTCAATGTAATTCCAATCCTACATAATTCTTGTACCACTAATAAGACACTAGTATTATTATCTCCAGTTTGTCAGAAAGGTTACTTATATGCAAAAGTCCAGACTGGTGATCTTAAACATTCCTACCCCTAACTACATAATGCCACTTAAAAAAAATTATTGGTTATTTTATTTATTTACATTTTAAATGTTATCCCCCTTCCTGGTTTCCCCTCTTAAAACCCTCTATCCTACCTCCCTCCCCACTGAGCTCCTGCACACCCAACCACTCCAGCCCCATCATCCTAGCATCTACTTTTTCAATTATATATAAAAATCAGACAATTAATCAAGATGTATTTTGTTTTAAAATAATTAAGTATATCTTTTTGCCCATCTGAATTCACTACATTTAATGCTACATGATAGTTCATGCTTATCTGCAGGAGGGGCATTTAATAAGAAAGTAATTTAAAAATCTCATTTTTCTTATAATGCAAACACGTCACATTCTTTTTACCTATTAACAAAATATAAATTGAGATCCTCAACATTTCTTATATCATTGATATATATATATATGCATATTGGCACTTTTATTGGTCTTTCATTCAAGCTTTTTTTGAAACAACTGCTAAAGTTGTGTACTAAAATCAAATATATTTATTGAAGTCATTCCACAGCTTGGAAATCTGTCTTTCTTTGATATAAAATCTACACCTTATATCATTATGATAAGAACCTGAGAAAAAAACATAAATTCAAGAACTAGTCAATTACCACTCCCATTTGATGGGGTCAACCTGTGCCCCAATCCTGGGGTGATTTCACCTGCATCTAATTTTCTAATGAGCTTCATCTTTTCTATTCCATTTTATTTTCTTAATAACTATTTGATATGCTTATTTGATTTTCTGATGCTACTGATAGAAATGAGGTATTTTAAAAAGTTATATATATATATATAATATAAAATTAATTTTTGTTTTTTGTCTATTTTTGATATTGCAATTTAATTACAAAATTTCTTTCCTTCTAACATTTAATTTCATGGCCCATTTTATTAGTTGTTCTTGGATGCATATATGACTTCCTATATACACATATATTATTAACTATAACTTAAGTCCATATAGTGTTACTTTTATGTATATTTTCAAGGCTGTTTAATAGCCACTATGCAGTCATTTGATATGCTCTTTCCTGAAAAGGACCGCTTCTCCCTCTCCCAGATTTAATGATTTACTTTTAGTCTTTTGTATAGAGTTGTTTCCTCATGGACTTTACCCCCATTTCAATATGGTATGTTTGTTGGTGTTACCTTGTCACTTTTAGTGGTAATGTTGGTGAGAATTCATGGCTTCTTATGATACCAGGAAGTACAATCTCACAGAAATTCCTCTGTTTCTCTGGCTTTCACAGTTTTTCCACCCAGTCATTGACAATGATCCCTGAATAGGTGAAGGAGTGTTTTGTAAAGTATCCATTGGGACTGGGTTCTGGATTTTTATTGGTTGTGGTTTTCTGTAGTGGTTTTTGTCTATTGCAAGAAGTTTCCTTAATGGGGTGAAGGCTACACTTACCGGTGTTTATAATAATCAATGTTTTTAAATTGTTGATAGTAAATTAGTGGTTGTTAATTTTCCTATAGTATTAATTTTTAATAGACATGTCAATTTTTGTTAAATCTCACCAAAAATTAAGTACATTACATATATAAGTAGATGTGCAATTAATGATTAATATTAATAGTAGGGGCCTACATGTAAGTTCATTCAAACTAGCATACAATTTTATGTGTATTTTTGAAATATTTGCATATTTTTTAAACCATTTTATTAGTTAATTTTTTCATTGATGGAGCCAGATACCACAACATTAACTTATGGGATAAACGATTTGTTTTAACTCAGTTTCCATGAGTCTAATCTGTCATAGTGATGAAAGCATGTGCTCACATTATATTCTCCATTGACTTTCTCTTTTTTATTCTATCTGGAATCCTGCCTGTGGGGTGTGAAAATCCACATTCAGGATTATTTTTCTCTCAGTCAAATTTCTAAAGAAAATAAGTCCACAGCCATCACAGAGATGTGTCTTTTAGGCAAGTCCACCCCAATCATCTGCATGCTGTAAAGAAATACAATTTGTATTCAGAACAAGTATCTAAAATTTACATGTTTAGTAATGTGTACAAATTCTCTCTTCCTTATAGGTTGAAAATGATGACCCGTGCTAACCTACACTGACTACTCGGGATGCAATGGCTGCCTCTGGGTTTCCATTCATGAATAGGATGTAAATATGATCTGACCCTTCCCTGATGGGCAGCTAAATCATGGACAGATTAAATGGCCTACTTTGGACTGTCCTTCCAAAAGATGCTTTGGCTTCTCTCTTGAATGCATACTGAGCCTTTGTAGGCCACGAAGACAAGAAGGACTGTGAACGGGAAGTGATCTTACAATGAGAATTACGAGCACATCTTGCATCTGTCCAGTCCTCGTGTGTCTCTGTTTTGTGCAGAGGTGTTATGGAACTGCTCACCACAGCTCCATTAAGGTGACCAGAAACCAAACCAAACACACTGAAGGGGAAACTGAAGTACACCATCGTCCCAAGAGGGGATGGGTATGGAACCAGTTCTTTGTTTTAGAAGAACATATGGGACCAGATCCACAGTATGTTGGAAAAGTAAGTTTGTTTTGATTTCTTTGGAATTATTTGTTAGTTTTTCTTCTCTTGATAAGAAATCATGAAGTGAAATAAAGGAGATGGAGAATGAATGAAGAGATAAGGAGAATGCAGCAATTATAGGATGCTGTTCCTTAGACTGGAGAACCCAAACTAATTATAGAAAACAGGCATTGTCCTGCAGAATACGACTGTTAAAAAAGTGATTTACACACACCGAATTATTTTCCCAGCAATGTTGCCATTTTTTCTTTTAATGAAAGTATATTTAATTCTACATATAATTAGATACATTTGTCTTTGCTTCCATAAATTTATATTAAAATTCAACATTTTTCAGATTATTGTATTGCTGTTGCCTTAGACTTTGTTTTTCAAGCTCATGAATATGATATTAAAATACCACTTTATTTCCTAACATTTAATATTTATTTCACTTGTCAAGATGTATCCTCAAGTGTGCTTTTAAAGTTCATGACCATAATTTTCTCACATCTAATAATAGTTTTAACATGTATGCTGCTTTACTGTCAGTATTGGCTTAATGTGCATAAGACAGTGATAAAAATCACAAAAGAATGTAGTTAGCATATTATTTATAATATGAGATCAAGTTACACTCTTTTAAAAAGTGATGTGTCAAACATTTTCGACACAACACCTTTGGTCTAGAGGAGAAAATGAAGTGGAAAAGCTCAATTCTGATTAATTGTTGATTTGTGGAAGCAGCTGCACTTAGGTCTGTTTAACTCCCACCAGACAAACAGTTTGCACACAAGCTGGATCACTGACTGCAGGCTCAGCTCCTTCCTTCTCCCGAAAGATTGTTTATTTTTGTTTTATCACTACTTATTAAAACAATTGTTCTTGATCCAGAGCACAGTACCCTCCTCACATGCAGGCTGAGCAGGGCCATAAGCAATCTGTTCTATAACATGCCATTGAGGAGCTGCAATGCAGTTGTGGTGTCTGTAGTTCACAGAAGCTGAAGCATCAGTGTACAGAGCACAGAGAAAGATCTGAAACAATTCTACACTACTCACATATGCACATCAAAATGAAACAAATGCCTCATCTTTATTGTGTGCTTCTGCCTTGCAATGTGTTCCATGGAATTACAAGCATATGAACATTAAAACATAGCATCATGGAATACAAATTGTTATAAACTTCCAATCTATTTTTAAAAGATTCCTGTCATTTTTGAAATGGAGGTCAAACAGAAGAAACAAAAATTGACTCTTTTGGGGGGGTAAAACAATATAAATATATCTTATTATTCAAAATATGCATATCTTAATCAGAGATTGTATTCCTGTACAAAACATCATGACCAAGAAACAAGTTGGGGAGGAAAGGGTTTATTCAGGTTATACTTCCTCATTGCTGGTCATCACCAAAGGAAGTCGGGACAGGAACTCACACAGGGTAGAAACTTGGAGGCGGGAACCGATGCAGAGGCCATGGAGGGGTGATGTTTACTGGACTGCTTCCCTTGGCTTGCTCAACTTGCTTTTTTATAGGACCCAGGACTTTCAGGCCAGGAATGGCACCACCCACAAAGGGCTAGAACCTCCTACCTTGATCACTAATTGAGAAAATGCCTTATAACTGGGTCTCATGAAGGCATTTCCTCAAGGGAGGCTCCTTTCACTGTGATAACTCCAGCTTCTGTCAAGTTGACACACAAAGCCAGCCAGGACAATGCCGATTTAATGATGTTAAATAAATGTGAAAATAATACAATTTTCTAGAAGTAGTGGTGGGGGAACAATGGGACAACTTTTCACTTCCTTTTTGGAATTACTAGGCTTACAAAGATGATGCGTCAATGAAGAGATGAATCCTAAGTACCTTAGGACAAGGTGCCCATGAACTTAGAGTTGAAATCTTCTAAGTGATAAGGAGGGTGGAAGGCTCATGGTGTTATGCTATCAGTTGCTTGTGTTTCAGTGGAAAAGTTCCACAGATAAAGAATGACCCCAAAAGATGTGGCCACTTACCTAATCAACAACATTTCTTCAGTTGCATATGATCTCTGGCAGTTTGGATACAGTGGGTGGCAGAATCTATAACAGGGTTTGTTGTAATGCTAATAGTTAAAATAGCTAATGAAAACACTTAAAACAAAAATAATACTAGTGAATGAGTGTATTCTTTAACAAGAGAGGCTTGACAGGTTGTTTACCTTTTCACTGTTGTCCCTATAATTTCCATATCATTTTGGTAAATGTTGAGCAACTGAAGTTGTCTATGTTTTGCCACTGTTTGGTGGAATGATGTAATGAACACGAATTTTATACATATATATATATATATATGTATAAAATTGCATATATACACATGTACACATATATACACATATATGTATATACATTTGTACAAATATACCCTTCTGAAATAGGATTCAAATGCATTAATTAATGACATTCCATATAAATTTGTAGATCATCCCTCTTGAGTGGTATAGTATTTAAGCCACTAATAGTAAAATTGAAGCATCTGTCTAGACAGGGATGGAAAGATATGGTTACAGGAGGTGGAAGTTTGGAAATATGGTAGGATTTTTTAAATGAAGCCTCTGTGCCTTTTAAACAATATTTTGTTTGTTTGGAGTAAAGTAGATACTATTTTACATTGTTTGGGTGATGACATCATGTTTAATTACTTGATTGCTTCATTTTGAATTTTTCTGGTGTTTCCTTTTGTCTCCCGTTTGTTGAAATGAGATCATATTAACATAACATATCTGGACTAGATTTTAGCCTCCCTCTACTTCTAACTCCTCCTCAAATATCCTCCCATCCTGGTCAATCCCCTTACTGTCAATATTAGAAAAAAATCCCAGACTTCTAACGAATCAAAAATAAATATAAGAAGATAAGTCAAAGATTAATAGATTAGATCCATTCACATTATCGTCTCCACAATAGTATTTTTATGCCTTGTATTTTAGAATAATATTTCTTTAATTTTTGTACATACTTACATTGAGATACTCACAGTTCACCTCATCCACTACCAAGTTTATTTCACCTCTTCTTTTTCTAAGTTTTCTGCTTCTGTCTTCATGACCCTCTGAGACTAACTCCTTCTCCCCCAGTGTGGGCATCTATCTCACGATGTTTTAGCACAGCTAATAGTTGGGATAATATTAGCTGAGGTAAACATAGGTATGGGGCCATCCACATCATCATGAGAAGCATGGTTACCCCCTGGAAAAAAACTTTTTTCCTCCATGAACAGAAATTACCTTCCAGTGTCTCCTTTTAAAATTTAAGTTAGGATTGGGCATGGAGAAAAGTCTAGATGGAATTTTATTGTCTTTATCTTATATAGATCTTATTCAGGTAACCAAAGAGGCTGGGACTTCATGATTGTGATATCCAAGTCAAGTCTGGAGACTACGTTTCTGAGGCTTTCTCAAATTTTTGATGCTCATATTATTTCAAAGTGTCCCAGTCCATACACGTGTGATAAAGATGTAGAATGTAAGTCTGAGAACAAGGTCTTTCAAAAATTTATTTATTTATTTTATTCACTTTACATTCTAGTCAGAGCCTATCTCCATCTTCCACTCCTAGTCCCACGCTTACAAATCCCTCTTCGATTGTCCCCTCTCCTTCTCCTCAGAGAAAGGGGACCCCTACTTGGGTACCATCCACCCTGGGATATCAGGTCCCAGCAGACCTAGGCATATCCTCTTCCACTGAGTCCCAACCACACAATCCAGGTAGGGGATGGGGATCCAATTGCAGGGAACAGAGACCAAGACAGCCCCTGCTCCACTTGTTAATCGACCCACACGAAGACCAAGCTGCACATTTGCTACAAATGGGTAGGGAACCTAGGTCCAGCTCCTCATGCTTTCTGTTTAGTGGCCCAGTCACTGTGAGCCCCATGGTCCCAGGTCTGTTGATTCTGTAGGTGTTCTTGTAATATCCTTGACCCCTCCGTCTTGCTCAATTCTATGCTATACTCTTTCACAAGACTCTCCGAGTTCCACCTGATGTTCGGCTGTGGGTCTGTGACTCTGCCTCTATCCAGATACTGGATGAAGACTCTCAGGACATAGTAATGCTAGGTTTCTGACTGAAACTATTATTAACACTGCTGCATTTTTATTCCTGTACATCTTGTAGTCAAGACCAATTTGGGGTTTAATGTTTTCGTGAGTGGATCGATGTTCCTCTACCTCTTCCGGAAGTCCCACTTGGCTACAAGAGGTGCAGCTTCTATATCTTCCGGTGGTAGGAATCTCCACTATGGACACTCCCATAGACTCCTTGTATCCGCCCCTGTCCCAGATCTCCAGCTAAACCTAGGGATGCTGATTTCCATTTTCACTCCCAGCCCTCTTTCACTTCCTCCCCCAACACCTAATGATTATCCCTAATTCCCTTCCTTAATTCTCCTCCCCAGATCCATCTCTCTACCCACCTCTTATGACTATTTAGTTTACCCTTCTAAGTTAGATTTGCATATTCTTCTTGGGACCTGTTTTTTTTTTTTTTCCCAGTTCCTTTGGGTCTGTGGCATTATTATCCTTCATTTTTATCAATAATGTCCAGTTATAATTGAGTACATGCTATATATGTCTTTCTGTCTCTGAGGAACCTCACTCAAGATGACACGGTAAAGTTCCATCCAGTTGACTGCAAAATTCCTGTTATCTTACCCATGATATCAGTTTTCTCATAAGGTTTGCAAGAGGCCAGTCTGACTTTTCTAGTCTCTTTTGAAAAGTAAAGTATAATTCTAATAGGTCTTCCTTTATATGTTCCATGCTTTTTCTCCTTTGCGGCTTTTAATATTCTTTCTTTGTTTTGTACATTTAGCATTTTGATTATTACGTGGTAGGAGAATATTCTTTTCTGGTCCAATCTATTTCATGTTCTGTAAAATTTTTATAATTTTGTAGGCATCTCTTTCTTTAGATTGGGGACATTTTCTTTTAATTTTTTTTTCGAAATCTTCTGGGTCTTTGAGCGGTCAATCTTCTCCTTCTTCTATTCCTAATGTTCTTATGTCTTGTCTTTTCATGGTAATTGAGATTTCCTGGATGAATCTTTATAGAGTAAACATTTTCTTTAACTGATGAATATCAATTTCTTTTATCTTCTCCTCTCTACCTGAGATTGTCTTTTTTATCTCTTGTATTCTGTTGGTAATGCTTGTGTCTGTACTTCCTGTTCTCTTACCTAAGTTTCAATCTTCAGGGTTACCTCAGTTTGTGTTTTCTTTATTACTTCTATTTCCATTTTCAGAAAATGTAATTTTCTTCTTTTAATTTTATTTTTTTCTATTTGTTTTTTTCTCTTTATCATCTTCATACAATTAAATTTAAGGTCATACTCTTGATCTTCAGGTGTATTAGAATATCAGGGTTTGCAGTAGCTGGATATCTGGCTTCTGGTGGTGCCATTTTGTCCTGGATTTTGTTGATTGTGTTCTTACACTAGTCACTTAGACATCTGGTTGTCCCTGATATAGGCTGGCTTGGTAGTTCCTGATGGCATCAGGACTCTGTGATTGCAGGCAGAGATGGTATTCCCTGATGGGAGCAGGACTCTGGTTGTATTGACTTACAGAAGACATCCAGAGATGCAGGCAGAACTGTGGCTTTGGAATGAATTGCAGGTAGAGGTGTGGACTAGAAAACAGAGTGCTAAACACAACTTTGACCAGATAGGATCTCTCCATTGACTGTTGCCCATGGCAAAAAGAAGCTTATCTGACTGAAGTTTAGAAAAACATAGGACAATGGCTATA
>JADRCC010577089.1:0-23354 GCA_019843855.1 Hylomyscus alleni
GTGTGTGTGTGTGTGAGAGTGTGCGCGCTCTCGCGCGCCTTGGCCTCCCGTGTCATCTCACCTAGCAGATGAAACACGAGCCATAGAAGATACAGAGCAGAGAGGGAGGAAGGGAGGCTCTGAGTCCAGCCTGAGCCTCTGAGGACATTTGTGTTTGTAGGGTGGAGCCTAGTATTTCCTTAGCTCCAGCCAGCTAAAGCGAGTCAGAAACTTGACATCTTCCCCAGTTTCTTTCTGCTGTCTTCCTGGCAGCCTGAAGATCCAGAGTTCTGACTTCCTCCCCGTCCAGGTTCCTACCCCCACTCGAGTTCCTAAACAATCCATCAGCTCCCATCCTCCGCAGGCTGAGGTGCCGCCTCCCCGTTCCCCCCAACCCCACCCGTTCCCTCCGCCCATCCAGGCTTCATTCCCCTCTCATTTGCAGCTTCCTCTCTGGGGCCCTATGGTTGGGAGGAGACTGCTCTCTGCTTCCACTCCTAGTTTTTGTGCCACGTCATCTAGGAGACAGGACAGTAGTTTGTGGGGCTCTGCTGTGACCTGTCCTTGGACATATTAAAGGGGAGGCTCATATCTTAAGGCTCACATCAGAGGTACTGGGCACAAACAAGGCTTGGCTGCCTTCATGGTGGCTTATCCTGGTTGGGCCTCATGAAAAGATCTGGCCCACATTTGGAAAGCTGAGAAAGGAAAAAACATCAACCAGGGGCTGGGACTACGGTTCCCCGCCCCCAAAGTGACTCTTCCAAGAAGACAGTCTTGTGCTGCCACCTGTTGGTCAGGCTCACCACGGGCTTAACTGGTCAAGCCAGACTTCATACCAAAGAGATGGGGAGGCATCATTGAGCTATGAGCTCCAGAGGTGTGTCCTGGAGTTTGCTTCAATGGCCAGATTCCAGCTATGGGCTCCTCTAAGTGGTGTCCAGGCTAGGGAGACTCCAGTACTGACCTCTAGCATGCCGTCTGAATGCTCCTCACTGGGTGGGCTAGACAAAGGACAGGGCAGGTTCCCTAGAAGCACAAGGGTCAGGGATCTCTGCATCTCTTCTTCCTGTCTAAGGATAGCACTCACTGTCTTCTCAGATGACCTGAAAAGTTTGCAGCTAGCACTTCTGTCAGAAAGACCTGGGGTCCACACTAGACCAGGGTGTGGGTGAGACCATTCCCTCAGCTTTAAGTTAGTGGGGCTTGGCCAGCCACACAGTAGACTTCAGTCTGGTGGCAAAAAGCAGCCCTTCAGCCATGCAGAGATAGCATATGCCTTCAGGAAGGCAGAGGCAAGCCGAGCTCTGAGCTCAAGGCCAGCCTGGTCTATAGAGAAAGTTTCAGGACAGCCCCGTCTTGAAAAACTAGGGGGGCAGCACTTGAGAGGCAGAGGCAGGCAGATTTCTGAGTTTGAGGCCAGCCTGGTCTACAGAGTGAGTTCCAGGACAGCCAGGGCGATCCAGAAAAATCCTGTTTTGAAAAACCAAAAGAAAAAAAAAACTAGGGGAGAAAAACACCTTTTGAACCATCTCCACAAACACAGGAAGTAAGTCTGACGGGAGGATCCAGACTACAAGAGAGGGACAAGTAGGTACAGGGAGATAGGTATACCCTAAGCTCTCCATGTCTGCTATTACACACCAAAAGACCTAATAAAAGAAGGCAGAACACCGGACCCCTGTAAATGGGTGAGGGTTTCCTGTCTAAGTGAATTCTTGGAATACTGCCTTTCCTTCTGTGCTTGAAGCCAGAAGGTTCTCCTGGCTCAGACCCCTTACCACCAGCAGGGTCAGGGCCAGTTAACTTGCTGTGGCTAGGGTAAGACAGACACCATGCCAATGAAGGTGGGCACAGCACTGTGTCCTCCTTCCCCATTACTCCAGTGAATCTCACGAGCATCTTGGACCAGCCACTCAGGCACCAGCACAGGCTCTGTTCCACCAGCTGAGTCTCTTTGGGGCTTCTGCTTCCAGGGTTGAGCCGTATCCTGGCCTCTGTGTAGGTTCAGAAACTCGGGACTAGGTCCTGAGTTCCTACCCCAGCCTCGCCCAGACAGAAGAATCTTGCTGCTTGTGTTCCCTCTGCTGCGCTGCATGGTGCACTGTAAGCTGTACCTATGTTGGGGGAGACAGGGTTTGTCTGCATGCCACTCTCCTGTGCTCAGTAGACTTACAGGACTTAGGGAAGTCCAGACAGCCCTGCTCATTCTCTGGATCTGAGATTCAAATGAGTGTTGAGCTTGGCTTTTGTGGCAGTGGGTGCAGAGAGGAAGGTGCTGTGTTCACTGAGAGCAGGGATGGAAGCACATCTCCCTGGGACAGTCTGGTCACACTACGTCTGGGATCACCCTTTCTTGCCGGGAGCAGCCAGAGAAGGATTTCACCTTGGAGCCACGAACATTGGGGGTGTGTGTGGAGGGAGTCCAATGATAGAAGTGGGTGTTCTGTCCACCAAGACACCAACCCACTGTACTAATAAAAACCCCAGCCCCTCATCCTGGTGCTGCTAGAATTTCTAGTTGCTGACCCGGGAAGACCACTATCCTAAAGAGATAACAAGGAACTACAACTGCTCAGAGAAGGAAAACTGGTCAGGACCATTTACCTGGAAAAAAAAAAAAAAAGAGAGAGAGAAAGAAAGAAAAAAAGCGTGTCCAACCTTACCCCTCCTACTTCATGCAAGCAAACTTCACGCTCAGAGCTATGAAACCAGGCTAAGAGAGCCGAGAAGCAAGCTTGCTTGGGTTATAAAACAGCTCACACTGAGATCCTACACAAATTATGTATGGAAAAACCCCCAGAGCAGTCTGGCTGTGGGTGGTGACAGGTGATTTCCTTCTTTATACTTCTTTTTCCAAATTTCTTCCAGTGAGCATGCATTGCTTATATAAGGCAATGTTTTTGGCCTTGTTGAGGGTCAAACGGCTCTGTGCATGCTACGTAAGTGCTCAACCACTGAGCTACACTCCCAGTCCTCCCTGTGGACCCAAGGATGAAACAAATCCTCCTGCCTCCACTGGTCGGCGGCTGTGATATGTACTACCTCAGCCTGTTTCTGCAGTGGAGTGTTTAGGATTAAACCAAGGGCTTTGTACTAGCTAGCACTCGGCTGGATGAGCTACAGCCTTGGCCCTGTCCCAGTAAAATTGGAAATAGTTTTCTTTTTTCTTCTTCTATTTATATTTTAAGAATTTAATATGTCACAGCTGGTGGGAGTCCATAAGGCAGTAGCAAGAAGGCATCCACTGCCACCCTTCCCTATGATGGGGAAACTGAGGCTCAGATAGAAAAGCCTAACCCAGGCATGGGTTGACTCCTCTGCTCTTTAACATATGGGGCTTTCGGGGCTCTTCAGGGGTGGGTCCAGCTTCTCTCAATAGTAGCTTAGAAGGCTGCAATTGCCCACATGCTTCCTTACACAGCACTTCTATTTCTGACCCAGCCTGGAACTGAACAAACCTCCAGATGTCCGAGGCAGCTAGACATTGTACCCATAGGATTCACGTTACATATCTTCCCCACTGGCCAGAAGGAGAGTCAACCTACTAGTGTAGTGGGTGACAGCCTAGGGAAGCAAGGCTTTTCGGTAGCCGGGGCTCCAGCCTGTGTCCCTGTGTTCTGCTGTCTCATCACACCCTCGTTAACACTCTGCTTTGCTGAGGACACGGAGGCTCAGACATCTTCACTGCCACACCTTGACAGTCCCTACTTTCACAATAGGGTGCATGGTAGCACAGTCCCTTAACAGGACAGAAGCAGGACTGGCAAGAGCTCTCTCGGGCCAACTTTTAAGTTTTAAGGTACTGATGGCTTAGAGTCCCCTGGTGGCCCAACTTTTTTTTTTCTTTTTTAAAGATTTATTATTATACATAAGTACACTGTAGCTGTCTTCAGATGCACCAGAAGAGGGTATCCGATCTCATTACGGGTGGTTGTGAGCCACCATGTGGTTGCTAGAATTTGAACTCAAGACCTTCGGAAGCAGTCAGTGCTCTTAACCTGCTGAGCCATCTCGCCTGCCCATGATGATTAGAACTTTTTGTTGTTGTTTTTTTGAGACAGGGTTTCTCTGTGTAGCCTTGGCTGTCCTGGAACTCACTTTGTAGACGAGGCTGGCCTCGAATTCAGAAATCTGCCTGCCTCTGCCTCCCAAGTGCTGGGATTAAAGGCATGCGCCATCACCACCCATGGTCCAAGTCTTTTAACAGCAGCTTCACTGCAGAGCAGACTGGGTTAGCAGAGTTGGAGCATGGGTGGAATGAAGGGGAAACTGGCTCTGGCTTTATCCATATTGATGACTCACTGTGTCGTCTGATGGAAGTGTCAGGCTGCCTGGCAGCTTGTGCCTAGGCTCAGGCAGGGTTCCATTTTGCAAATTCTACCACACCTAGCAAAGGTGGTACTGCTACAGTGGGCTTTACACTGCTGCTGCAGTCTTGGCTCACTGTTCTCTTCAGCCTGTGTTCTTGGTCAACCTGGTGGTGAGAAGCAGTGTGCTCACTATGCCAAGGTTGTTTCAAACCAAACCAAACCAAACCATGCCACCCACCCACCAAACCAACCAAAACAAACAAACAAACAAAAAAACCAAGAAAACCAGGTAGAGCCAATTGTGGTGGTGCACGCCTTTAATCCTAGCACTTGGGAGGCAGAGGCAGAGGCAGAGGCAGGCAGATTTCTGAGTTCGAGGTCAGCTTGGTCTATAGAGTGAGTTCTACGGTGGCCAGGACTACAGAAATACCCTGCCTAGGAAAACAAAGAACAAAAAGAAAAAAAAAAAAAAAAAAAAAAAAACCTAACCAAATCTGCTCCGTTGAAAGCAAAGCCTAGCTCTGTGAGCTGCCTCTGACCACTCAACAGCCCTGCATAGACGGACAGGCTTGCATAGAGCAGATGTCCAGCAGCTCATCCCATCAGGCCTGCCGCTGTTGATTCTGGCTTGACAAGGACCACCTGTCAAGCCTAGGCCAGAGGCCTCCCTCTGCCCTTAGTCCTGCAGACAGAAAGGAGGAGCCAGACATTGCTCTTCTCTGGCCTCCAGTCAAGGATTACATGACTTTGCTTCCCAGTGTTTGCCTAAATTCATTAATGACATTCCACTCAGTAATGCAACCCTGAGAAGTATGCACTTACTGCCAACAGAGCACAAGGACTTAAAGCTGCTCTGGGTGACAGACAGGGTGGGTTCCCTAGGGCTTACTGGATGGGGGAGGGGTGTGGCAAGTGGGCTGGGGCTCAGACTTGGGAGAGCTGAGCTGTATGTGCAAGAGTCAGCAGGGCCAGGCCTAGACTGCTCAGGGTGGCCTGGAATGGGGCCTCCTGAGGCTGGAGGCGATGCTCTGAGGCTCCTCTCCTTAGGACTATATTAACTTTCCTGAATGTGTCTGCACGGCCCACGCCTGCTGGCCGCTCCTGTGAGGAGACAAGCCAGCGCAGATCCTGCTCTAGAAGGCATGGCAGAAGCATGCTGCATGTCAGGCCCTTCTTGCAGATACATGGTGCAAGCCACTCCGAGGCACACATCTTACCTGAAGAGCTAGGGCACTCCTTGGTGAAGGACTGAGAAGAGAGCGGCTAAGAGAAGTGTATCATCTTACAGACTTCATGGGGACTTGCTGGTGTCGTGGCCCCACATGGCACCAGTGCAAGACAGCTGGGCTGTGTTGCCTGCCTTCCCACTTCCTGCAGACGCATGCCTGTTACTCTGTATCTTCTCTGCCTTCATCCTGCAGGTGCTACTCCTTGGCCTCCTACATTGTCCCTTCCAGTCTGGAAACTGAGATTCAACAGAGGGGAGTCTATCCCTTGCTCACTATTGTATCTCTAGGATCAACCTTCCTTTAGCCACCTACCATTTAAACATCAATAAACAGATGACTGGCAAAGGGCATGGAGCAGTTAACCAGCAGAAGCCAAGTCTCCATTCTTTTTTCAATTTCTGATTTTAATTTTCTCTTCAATACTTGTCTCAAGAGAGAGGTCTCTGGAGCAGTTCAGGAAATAGCTGTCTACTAGGAAAAGGCAGTTGTTCAGCTCCCAGAGTCCCTGGACAAGACTGGGGCCCCAACACTCAGGGTTTGCCAGAAGGTCATGATGCTCTAGAGCTTAGCTCTGGAGGGTGGAGGGAGCCAGGGTGTGCTAGAGCAGGGGTCTGCAGGAGGCCAGAGTCAGGGCAAGATCCACAGCACCTCTTGTTCCTCCTTACTTTCACTTATTTATTTATTCTTTTTTTTTTTTTTTTTTTTTTTTAGTTTTTCAAGACAGGGTTTCTCTGTGTAGCCTGGCTGTCCTGGAACTCACTCTGTAGACCAGGCTGGCCTCGAACTCAGAAATCCACCTGGCCTCTGCCTCCCAAGTGCTGGAACTAAAGGCGTGCGCCACCACCGCCCAGCTATTTATTTATTCTTTTGTATCGTTTTTTGAGACAGTTGCTCTGTGTAGCCCTGGCTGTCCTGGAACTCACTCTGTAGACCAGCCTGACCTCAAACTCAGAAATCCGCCTGCCTCTGCTTCCCAAGTGCTGGGATTAAAGGTGTGTGCTACCACCCCCTGGCTTATTCTCTACAAAAAGTATTTTTGTGTGTTTGTGTGCCATGCAAGCAGGTGCTTGCCTGAAGCTTGCCAGAAGAGGGTATTGGACCACCTGGATGTAGAGAAAGTCGAGGTTGTCTGATGTGAGGGCTTAGGAATGCAGGTTCTCTGAAGGAGCAGCAAAGCAAACTTTCCAGCTCATTTGTTCTTTCTGGTAAGTCTCCAAAAGGCCCCCAACTTATCAAAAACCAGGAATTACAAGATAAGTATCTAGGGTTACAGAAAAATATGGAGCTCTGATTCTGCAGTCAGCTTTGCCACAGCTGACATAAGACCACCACAGGCAACCAGAATCAATGCCAGGAACAAAACCAAACCAAACAAAAAAGCAGATAGGGGTTGTTTCTTTGGTGTGTCTCAAAAAGCAAAGCAATAACAGTAACAAAAACAAAAACTAAGCTGGATGGTAGTAGTTTAGCCTTTAATCCCAGCACTTGGGAGGCAGAGGCAGGTGAATTTCTGAGTTTGAGGCCAGCCTGGTCTACAGAGTGAGTTCTAGGACAGCAAGGGCTACACAGAGAAACCCTGTTTTCAAAAAAAAGAAACAAAAAACAAAACAAACCTAAACTGTTATCACCTTGATAATAATGGTTTGAACCTCTGAACCTATAGGCCATCCCCAATTAAATGTTGTCCTTTGTAAGACTTGCCTTGGTCATAGTGTCTGTTCACAGCAGTAATTCCCTAAGATAGAGCTGGTACCAGGGACTGGGGGATTGCTGTGATAGGTCTGGCCATGTTTTTGTTTGGAAGAATGTGGATTTGGAAAGCAGTGGAATGCTTTAAGTGGGGTTAACGGCCATCCTGGTGGGACTGTGGCAGACTTTGTAACTGAGAGGGATTTGAACTGTGCACACCTGGCCCAAGAGGTTTTAATGGAGAAGAACTTCAGTGTGTGACCTAGAGACTGTTTCTGTGGTATTTTGGTGAAGAATGTGGCTGCTTTTTGACCCTGTCTGAAGAATCTGCCTGAGGTGAAGGGACTCAGATTAACTGCATTGACAAAGAAAGTCTCAGAAAAGCTCATCACAGAGTTTGTTCTCTGGTTAAGTCTTATGAAGACGTTTTTTTTTTGACTAAGTATAGAAAGCTTAGAAAGGAAAAATACAAAACGGGAATACCAGGAAGTGAAATGGAGCGGAATCTTGTATTTAAGGACATTAAACTGAATTAAGGGAGTGGTGCCATTGAGGCAAGATCCTAGCCAACTAAATTTAGATGGGGTGGGGTGGGGGTGGGGTGGTATATACCTTTAATCCCAGGAGATAAAGCCAAGAAAATCTCTGAGTTCAAGGCCAGCCTCAGACAGAGCAAGTTCTAGATGAAGAAAACCTTAAATCTGGGCATGGCAATCCCAGGAGACAGGCCTGCAGATCTGAGAGTTCAAGGTCAATCTACAAGAGCAAGTTTCAAGACTGCCAAGCTTAGCAGTCAAGGAGCTGGAAAAGAGGAAGCTAGTGATAATGTAATAGAACAAGGGGCCATGTTCCAGACCCAGCAAGCAGCAGAACTCGGCATCTTCGGCCATGTGACTCTGGCTCTATAGTCAAGAGGAGAGAGAGACTACGGAGACAATTGATGCTGGTTAGCTGGAGCTAAGACATTAGTGGTGATTAAGATGAGGCCAGCATCACTAAGGAGAAATCTTCTGGGAAGTGTTTTCTGAGAGCACAAAGAAGCTGCGTTCCAGAGATAGCTAAAGTTGTACCTCGTGCTGCAGCTGGACTTGGTAATGTGTAAGAGTCACCCAGGTGTCTAAGTTACCCAGGTAACTAAGACAAACCCACCCCAAAATGAAGCAAGGTAGGAAAGTAAGGACTCTTCTTACCCAGATGTGACCCCTGTGAGCCACAGGAGTGGGCAGCCTGGCAAGGGATACCCATGGTGGCAATAATGGCACAGGTGTGATGGTGAAGCATGCTTTCAATCTCAGCCCTGAGAAGGCAGAGGCTGGAGATCTCTTTGAGTTTGAAGCAAACATTTCAACATAAGAAAACTTTCTCAAAATAAAAGGCAAACTGTAATAGCATGATTGCCAAAAGTACAAGCAGGAAGGCAGCGTAACAGTCCATCTAAGACCCTGGGTCTCCTCCCAGCCAAAGCTCTGGGTCTCCACCCACTCTGTCCAACACTGCCCGGTAAAACTTCTTTAATGTAAGAAGGAACCAAATTGAAGGGAATAAAACTTCCATTTTGAATAGGGGTCATGTCGGGCGGTGGTGGTGCATGCCTTTGATTCCAGCACTTGGGAGGCAGAGGCAGGCAGATTTCTGAGTTCAAGGCCAGCCTGGTCTACAGAGTGAGTTCCTGGACAGCCAGGGCTATACGGAGAAACCTTGTCACGAAAAACCAAAAAAAAAAAAAAAGGTTCCAGAGACCTCCCTGGGTAACTGACATCCTGGTTGGACAGTTGAATAATCCAACCAATGGGAACAGATAAGTGTACCAAAGGCTTGCTCCTGAGAAGTCCCGTATACTTAAACCTAATTGGTGGGATAATTTGGCCTAGACATTTATGGATTTCAGGCTTAAAACCTGTACCATTCTGGCTCTGGGTTGGAGTTCAGCTCCTGAGTGTGCTCTGTGGTCTTGATGAGTAGCTGCCTGAATACAATAGATTTTTGCCATCTGCTTAAATACTAAGAAGAGCATTCAAAGATGCACTCAGTTCCCATGTATGTGCTGCCCGGCGAGAACTATATATATATATATTTGGTTTTTCGAGACAGGGTTTCTCTGTGTAGCCCTGGCTGTCCTGGAACTCACTCTGTAGACCAGGCTGGCCTCGAACACAGAAATCCGCCTGCCTCTGCCTCCCAAGTGCTGGGATTAAAGGCGTGCGCCACCACCGCCCATCGAGAACTATATTTTTTAAAGTTAGAGAAGATGGGGGAGAGGGAATGTGTTTTTCTCAGATTGAAGAAAAGGCCTTAGCTGGGTGATGGTGGTGCATGCCTTTAATTCCAGCACTTGGGAGGCAGAGGCAGGCAGATTTCTCAGCTCAAGGCTAGCCTGGTCTACAGAGTGAGTTCCAGGACAGCCAGAGCTACACAGAGAAACTCTGTCTCGAAAAACTAAAAACAGTTTCCGCAGACATGGTGGCGCACCCTAACAGCAGTTCAAGATCAGCAAAGGGTGCATGAGATACTCTCTGTAAAAAGAAACCCCAAAGGGTCTGCACACGAAGCTGTCAGACCTCAACCATTAGGCTACCCTGTGGAATTTGCTATCCACCCATACTCTGTACCCTAGACGAGGCCTTGCAGTACTCTCAGCTAGAAGATTCCTGAAGTGGTTGTACTGAAAGACTTCCTATTGACCATCTGAGGACAGAGGTCACAAATGTGCACCACCATACCTGGCCTAATTTTGAAGTGGTCCTGCTTCAGAGTGATGCTCTCTGTGCAGGCCTTGCGATACTCAAGATCCTTCGTTACATCAACCAGAGGGCCGGAACTTGGTGCCTTTGCTGGAACTGGTACTTGTGCTCCACCATAGTGAACTGGCAATCCAAGTGGTGGCCTCTTTGTTGGCCTCAGACTGACTTTTGTATGGTGGAGCAGAATTTCCAAAGGTCCTAGGAACCTAGCACATTTTCTCTGTTAAGAATGTTTGCAATATTCTGAGTTCGAGGCCAGCCTGGTCTACAGAGTGAGTTCCAGGACAGCCAGTGCTACACAGAGTATCCCTGTCTCGAAAAACCAAAAAAAAAAAAAAAAAAACCCAAGTAAGTTTGCAATATTAACCTTACTACCCTCTGGCCCACACTGCCTGCCAGGTTCCTTAACTATTTTGAGATTCTCCCAGGAAGTAGATAGGAAAAGAAAGTGGTGTTGTCTAGGTCTGAAATAGTGTTCTCTCTCTCTCTCTCTCTCTCTCTCTCTATATATATATATATATATATATATATATATATATATATTTATTTATTTTGGTTTTTCGAGACAGGGTTTCTCTGCATAGCCCTGGCTGTCCTGGAACTCACTCTGTAGACCAGGGTGGCCTCGAACCCAGAAATCTGCCTGCCTCTGCCTCCCAAGTGCTGGGATCAAATGTGTGTGCCACCACTGCCCAGTGAGTTTTCATGTTTTGACCTAAGTTCCAGGACAGCCAGGGCTACACATAGAAACCTTTTCTCAAAACACAAAAATTAGTAAGCCTTCTAAATACAACCAGAGGCTGTCTATACTTCTTAGAGGCAGTTATTCATTTGACCATAACTTAAAATGCAGCCAAATGGCAAACAAAATAAAACCCATGAAGGTGTTGGCATTCACACAGAAAGTGGCCATGCTGATCAGGACACATGACAGACTTCTAGCATCCCACTGGCTTAGAGAATATAGAGACAGAGAAGCAGTTAATAAGAGCCAGTTCTGCCGGGCGGTGGTGGCGCACGCCTTTGATCCCGGCACTTGGGAGGCAAAGGCAGGCAGATTTCTGAGCTCAAGGCTAGCCTGGTCTACAGAGTGAGTTCCAGGACAGCCAGGGCTACATAGAGAAATCCTGTCTCAAAAATAAAATAAGAGCCAGTTCTTTTTTCCTTTGCTTTGACTCTGGCTGGCTTGGAACTTGTTATATAGACCAGGCTGGCCTCAACTCAGACATCTACCCACCTCTGCCTCCTGAGTGCTGAGATTAAAGTTGTGTACCACCACACCCAGCAGGAGCCCTTTTTGACAGACCTCTGCATGAGTTCTGTGCCATCCCGACAGGATTTCTAGGGCAGGATTCTTTGAGACAGGGCCTCACTAGGTAGTCCTGGCTGTTCGAGACTTTGCTATAGAGATCTGCCTACTGTGATTTTCCCAAGTGCTTAGATGAAAGGCACGTCACCAAACCCAACTTAGGGCAGGATTCCTGGACCAATGGCTGGTCATAATTCCCCAAAGAACAGCTCAGCAACTCTGCCTTGATAAGGAAAGTCATATATGGCTGTCTGTCTAGCAAAGATACAGTGACCTAGAGCACTCATGTGCATAATCTACATGCAGATCTCAAGAGAAGCCATGCATACCTGGACAATACCCACTGTTCTGGGACCCTTTAAAGGATCCTTTACAGTTCAGAGAGATGGAAAAGAGCTTGCACCAGGCCAAGAGGCTGGATAGTCTCTCCTTAGCAGGACAGAGTTACAGCAGCACATCTCTCTAGAGGCCTTGAATCCAGGGAGTAAGAGGTAGTAAGACTTAAGGGTCCTATGGCAAGCAGCTCTCCTGCACTCATAGTTGACCGGCTGCTGGGGCCTTCCTTCTACTGCACTGCTGTCTGCCTGGCCACTTCTCAACAGGGTGTCAGAACTGTATTCCAGCTCTGCTCGTCTCTGTCTTTATTCACCTGCTGAAGGTCCTGGAGTATCTCTTGTCCTTGTTTAGCTACTTGCTTCCTTTCAAACCTGTTTTCCTGTTCTCCCTTCCCGCTGAGCTCCGCTGCTGCCCGCTGTTCACACCAGGCACTGGTCCTTTTTACCTCTCACTCACCCCAAACCAATCAAAGGGCTCACATGGCTGCCTCACTGGGAGTGCCTACAGCTGGCCAAGCCTCTGCTAGGCTCTCCTGGCTTGTTCTAGCTCTCTTTTTGCCATAAGGCCCACTGAGCCATCCTCATCATTTGCCATTCTTTTGTAGGTCCTGGAGACCCCGTCCTCTAGACTCCCAAGTTGCTCTGCAGCGGACGTCACGGTTTCCCACTGTGTTCCACTCCAAGTCCCCACTTGTTTCCTTCTTTTTTAAAAGTTTTTCAAGACAAGGTGTTTGTGTGTGGCCCAGACTATCCTGGAATGCTCACTTCCCCCCCACACACAGGGTTTCTCTGTGTAGCCCTGGCTGTCCTGGAACTCACTCTGTAGACCAGGCTGGCCTCAAACTCAAAAATCTGCCTGTCTCTGCCTCCCAATCACTAGGATTAAAGGCGTGTACCACCACTGCCTGGCGGAACCCTCACTTTTAAATACATGTAAATGTGGTGTGTGTGTGATATATATATGTGCATGTGAGTCCACAAGTGCTGGGTCCCCTGGACCCGGAGTTACAGGTGTCTGTGAGCTGGAAGCTGACCTCCACCCTTGGCATAGGCAGCAGACGTTCCTAACCACTTAGCAATCTCTCCAGCTACTAAGTTTGGACTTCTTGGTGTTGACTGACTGCTGGAATGTAAGTTTCGAGGTTTCTGGTCTGTGTTTCTATCCATCCATGTTGTCTTGACCACGGCAGACAACAGTTGTGACTTAAGTACTAGTCCAGACTTCATGTCCCAGGTAACACCACCTAAAACAGCACCCTCAATCAATGTGACAATTTCTTTGTGACATTAATTGTTAAACTGAGTGTCAAGTTCATTACCCCATCCCTAAGCACCTAGGTGTTGGGGAGAAGCTGTAGGTCTGATCATGGGTGAATCACAGGGAGGTGAGGATTATCAGGCACCACATGGAAAATCCAACCCAGTGAGGCCAGGGCCTGGTGATCCTCCTGGAAATGCATGGGCCCCAAGGACAAAGCAGCCACCATCCCCGCCCAGGGAGCAGGAGGGCTGGGAGAAAGGGTGCTTCAGGTCTAAGTGCTCCGAGCTCTACACAGTCCTCTGCTGGGGCTCAGCCCAGTGGGAGGCAGCAGCAGCGTCAGGCCTTAGGCTGAGGCTTCAACAGAGCAGGAGGAGACAGTGCAAGGCTTTACTGAGAAAAAGTGAAGTTTTAATTATCTTGTGAATCTACTTAGAAAAACACACACAAGCAATGTTCACAACTATAAATTTAAACCTTTTGCACTAAAAAAAAGAAAAAAAAAAATCAAAAAAAAAAATCACGAAACAAACACAAAACCACAGGCATGAACTGTAAACCTGTATTAATTATCAACTAGTCTTCAGGTTAATTCTTAGCAGTAATTCAGTATTTTCCTTCTTGGCAATTGTAATGTTTTAGCACCAAATGATCTCCCACAGAGGTACTAGTAAGCTGGCTGCCAGTGTGAGGAGCGGTTCCAATACAGAGCTCCCCACACATCATCCACTCACACCACACACAGGAGCCGCGTGCAGATGGTGTTACACTCTGACTCCCAGGGCAATGGAAACAAGACAGAGGCACAGGTCACAGACTTTAATGTAGTGCATTCGTCGAGAAGGCCAGCCTTCGCTCCCGGGCGCGCTCATCCTCAGACTTTAAGGTCATGATTTAAAAGATGCAGACGCTATTGCCTAAATATTACTCTACACATCTCCACAGTGCTCTGTAGACACCTTAGGCTGCTACTTAATTTACACCATAATTACTGGGTTACAGCTTTAGCTCATTGGCAATTTTGGAAGCAATATTTTTGAAAGCTATGGATGTCCCTGATATCCGCTTAAACCGGACTCCATTCAGAGACAGTCTTGGCAGCTTACAGACTTCCATTTCCCACTGTACCAGGTTCTCTGCGTGCCCATCGCCATGGACACAGAAGAGCAGGAAGCGCTCCCTCTGCTCATAGTCGCAGTTATTGGCGTCCAGTACTTTGCGGATCTCCCGCATCATGTCGCTGGGATCCATGGAACTGGTGGTTTTCATGCTCCAGGTGAAGCGCAGCGAACGAGGCTTTGCCTCTCTGTTTTCATCCTTTTGTTCCGAAGATACATTGCGACTGAAATGCACAGGGCAGTGTGATTTTTAATTGTACTGGAAAAAGAACCTTTTTTAAACCTTAGCTAGTCATCAACTCCTTCAGCTCATATGACAACTGATCCCATGCACCACACATTTAGCAGAGGCATACACCTATATTTCCAACCCCTAAACATAAAGAATGCACACAAAATTCTACCTGGCTGGAAAATGTCCAGGAGCCATCTGTACTGGAGATCTTTGAAATCAGGCAAAAGAGAGTCCACACGTGTCCTTGGGGTGGGTGCAGCCCCGAGACCCTCTGCTCTATGGCACACAGCTTCTCTATTACTGACAGCATGCTTGCCACGAATGCACAGGTAGGCCATCCGTTCTCCGTCACCACCGTCTACCTCACTGTCTCTACTTTCTACTGTTTCTCTCCTTTGCTACAGTTCTAATTTCATCATTGGAAATACCCAGGTCATGTTCCTGTGCTATCAGCTGCTCAGGAGGCTGGGAAGGAAGGCTTACAGGAGTCATGTGCTTGAGGGGCCTTAACACCAGTGAGGCCCATCTCAAAATGGGCAAACCGAGCACTACAGACACCCACAACTTAGATGATCTCATTTTAATGAAACAGGGAAAACCGAAATGCTACAGCTCAGTGTCTGTGGAGAACTGAAATGACGGGTTTGCACAAGGTGAGGCTCACAGCACAGTTCAATTGCTACCTTAGACACAAAGGCAAGAACAAGCTTGGCAGTTCTGGGATCGGGACCCTTGTATGCAGAGGCAGAAGCTGCACATGGTGAGTAGAACCGGGGCTGCTGCTCCTTTCACGGAGCTCACAGTGGCCGTGGCCCACTGGGCCTCTTGCTCTGCTGCCAAGTGCAGAGACACTCTCGGTGTGTGCCACTCTGACTGCTGAGGGCTTCTTTTCAACAGAGACACTGCCACCAAATGCAGAATGCAAATAAGACCCACCACACTAGAGCAGAGGGACATACCCAAAAGTGCTTGGTCCTCACAGAGCACTGGCATGGCAACCCTGGTCCTGCTCTACACAGGAGGCAGGTTCCAACCCCACCTTCCTATCCTGCAGGGGCAATATATATCTGGAGAGGCAGAGCCTGCTCTGCGCAGGGTCAGGCCTGGGAGGAGACTACCTGCTCACCTCAACTCTACCTTAAAGGGAAGTCTCCGGTGCTCAGGGCCTCACAGAGACAATGTCAGGCAGTAGGGTCAATGAAGATTTCCACTGGGAACTGTAGTGTCACCACAGCCTGCACTGGGAAGAACAGTAGGAGGCCTACCATACAGACATGGAATCCTGAACCTGTCTGTGATTCCATATCACACAACGAGAGCTACACAAAACCTAAAAGCAGGCAAACAATCTCTATAGTCATCCTTTAAAAAGAACGCCATCTCAGCCCTCCTGAACTTACTCAAGGCATCAAGACACAAAGTGAACTGGGGCTCAGGGGGCTGAGGAAGGCTCTCCTGGCACACTGCTGCCCTCTTATGGCTACTGGGACAAAAAGCAGTGTCCTAGGTCCAGCAAGCAGAGCCAGCAGCCTCAAGAACGTTCTAGAACCAGAACCTCAACGCAGTGCCAGGACCTCTACACTTGAATGCATGAGCAGAAAACAGCACTGGTTATTCCCGACACAACAATGAGGCAGGTAAGTACTTAAAATATTTGAAGTAAAAGTCATCCCCTCACCTTGAGCCCTCATATCTCCCGTTCCTCTCATATTCAGTTGGAAGTCTCAATGGACAGAACGTAGAAGCAAAGGAAAGTGGGAAAGAGAAAAGAAATCTTACAAACTAGTACACAACCACTATACATCAACAAAAATATTACACAATGAATAAGCCTAGGCATTTTTCGGTTAGTGCTGAACTAATTCAACCCCTCCCTCCTCTGCTGTCTGACTCAGCTGGCATGTTCTCTGTGAGGACAGAGCTGCACATTCAGGAAGGTTGTTTTCCAGCTCTGCACACTCATGGCTTTGGACTCGATCTGTTCTAGGCTCTAGAACCACTTTGCGCAGTGCAGTTTCCATTTAAAAAGAAATGGAGTCATCAGTATACTTCATATTCAAACATACATTTTTGAAATGAAAAATTAGCTATTTGGGAAGATCACCTGAAAAATCATCATGGAGTGGCAACAAAACCAACTCTCTTCACTTCATCCAAGAGATGCTTCATGAACAGAAAAACAGGAACTCTAACTTCCTCTCTCCCCCTCCCCCCCCCCCTCCCTCTCCCTCTCTCTTTCTCCCTCTCTCTCTCTCCCCTCCCCTCCCCCAGGGTCTCTTTTATGCAGCCTTGGCTAGTCTAGAACTCAGCAGCGCTCGCTCCATATGTAGACTAGGCTGGCTCTGGTGCTGGCTCTGGCTCTGGCTCTGCCTCCCAGGACTAGGATTAGGATTACTGGCTAGGCAAGTAACCTTAATAGCAGAGCTTCTGCGTTCCAAGAACATCAATATTTTTGGTCTGTTATTGTCAAAACCAAAGATATTACCCCAACTGGAGCCAACTCACTACCATGCTCTAGTAAAGCAATGGCACAGGCTTCCTTCATCCAGAAGTTACTGCTCCTGAGTTTCAATGCTGGAGATGGCCTTTGCCAACTCAGTCCTCAGTAAACAGTGGCAATGCCTAACTCAATCATCACTTACCTTCTGCATGCTTGCTGCTAAACCATTCATTGTACGCTGATTACTGAACATATCATCTTTAAACAGGAGCATGCTCAGTGTTATTAGTACCAAGACAGAATTATCTGGATGCTAAATCGCTCTACTGAAGAGAGAGTGCACGGGGCATGCACAGGCCTTTGTGGAGTGGATGCTGCGGTGCCTTTAAATGCTCACAGAGTTAATCTATTTCTTTCCAGTTTCCTTTTAAGGAAATGAGGATTTAGTTCTTAGCAGAAAGTTTAGTTTTAAAGCAAAGAACAACAAAAATAACCAAAAAAAAAAAAAAAAAAAAAGACCAAAAGCCAAACCTGATGTTAATTGCAGGAGCCATTTGAGGAGGGTGGGGGAAGGATTGAGGAGTAAGTGTACATATAGAAGTCCTACCTTTTGATAAACCTGAATGACATGTTTCTAAAAGAAATTAAGCCAAAAAAAAATTAACAGAAAAGACTTGTACAAATTAAACAGAAAATCTAATTAATTATAGAAAGAATAGAAAAAACAAACAAAAACAAACATCAGGGCTCCTGGTCAATATCAATAAAAGCAACATTTGTTGAAAAAGTAAAATTATTGTAAACATTTGAGTGTGGTTTTTAATTTGAAACATAAAAACTTGTTTAGCCATAGTAACTAAATTCATTACAAAATCTTTTAAAACAAAATTCAGTCTTTAGAAACTATCATGAATAGTGGTGTGTGGTGGCGCACGCCTTCAATCCCAGCACTTGGAGGTAGAAGAGGCAGGTGGAATTCTGAATTTGAGGCCCCAGGGCAGCTAGGCTATACAGAGAAACCTTGTATTGTATTGAATAACCTTTGTATTGAAAACAAAAACAAACAAACAAAAACAAAACCCAAACCCCCAACAAAACCTAACCATCCAAACAAAAAATGCTCACAATCATTTTGATGCTATTATTGACTCAGGTCCTTGCTGTATGTTGACATCAGAGGCTGGCCTTGCATTTGCAACCTGCTTCCACCCGAGTGCTGAAATTATAGACCTGCCACCACACCTGCAAATTCAATGTCGTCTAACAAGTGCTTTGTGATGTACGTGTAATAAATACCATTTCTCAAATATCTACAGATTATCTACTGAGCAGAGTGCTTGCCTTCTGTTGCATAAACACAAAAGCTCTAAGTACACATCATTCAGACATGAAAAGGACCACTGAGCCCTGTGTTGACATGGTTCTACAATCTAGCTGTGACAGAGACATGGAGTGCTGTCCATTTGAGCCCAGGCAGGTCTTCACTAAGTATTTCAGGCAGGGCTGGAATTCTGCCTGGGCATATCTGTCTTAAAGATAAGAGGACCAGAATTCCAAGCTCATCCTCAGCTACACAGTGCGTCTGAACCCAGCCTGGGCTACAGGAAACCCTGCCTCAAAGAACAACAAAACCAAATCAAAACACAACAACAAATTTAAAGAGGCATAGATGCTGTGCCAAACAGAATCTGACAAGATCTTTCTCACAATAAGCACCTCTGGGCAAGTGTAGGTAGGAAAAGTCCAGAGTTATAATGATAGTGTAACACATTTTTTGAATTTTTCATTTGGGGTTTAACTTTGTACTGCTTTTAGGGAAGTTCAAATTCTTGCCCTTGTCATGTGTAAATGTGTTGAGCTCCATCTGCAGCTCTTCTAGAATGCATGTAGCCTGTGAACCAGAGGCTGGACACGCTTGCTTAGACAGAATGAGAAGTGTTCCATTTTAGTCTATGTTACAGACAATTGTTATCCACATCATACAGGCCAAACAATGGTACCCAACAGGACAAATACTGTATAAAAGACTGTGCATGTAAATTACTTTTAACCAGACCCCCACAAGAATATGTATTATTTCAAAATAATTCTCAGTCCCCATCCCCCTCTCCCAGAGGCTGGAGATCAAACTCAGGCCTTTTGGATTAACTACATGCCTAGACAACAGGTTGTTTTGTTTTTTTCCGAGACACAGTTTCTCTGTATAGTCCTGGCTGACCTGGAACTGACTCTGTAGATTAGGCTGGCCTCGAACTCAGAAATCCGCCTGCCTTTGCCTCCCAAGTGCTAGGATTAAAAGTGTGCGCCACCACTGCCCAGCCTAAGTTCTTTTTTTTTTTTTTTTTTTTTTTTAAGATTTATTTATTATTATACATAAGTACACTGTAGCTGTCTTCAGGCAGCACCAGAAGAAGGTGTCAGATCTCATTACAGGTGGTTGTGAGTCACCATGTGGGTGCTGGGATTTGAACTCATGACCTTCCGAAGAGCAGTTGGTGCTCTTCCCTGCTGAGCCATCTTACCAGCCCTCAAACCTCTTTTAATATACAAATAAGGTGGAGGGAAGACAGTAGAAAACAGACTGAAGACTTGGGATCATGTGGACCAATCTGAGGCCCAGTGTCTGGGCTGGAACTATATACTGCCTGCAGGGTCTGGCAGATTTGTCTGTTTATTTTTAAGTGTGTGGAAGTGTGTATGTGCACGCATGCGCACCTATACTTGTGAATACAAGGATGACATTAAATCCTTCTGGAGTTCTAGTTACAGGTGGGTGTGACTCACATTAAGTGGGTAGTAGGAATCAAACTCCTGTCCTCTATATGGTAGTCATTTTGTTTGTTTGTTTTTCGAGACAGGGTTTCTCTGTGTAGCCCTGGCTGTCTTGGAACTCGCTCTGTAGACCAGGCTGGCCTCGAACTCAGAAATCCACCTGCCTCTGTCTCCCAAATGCTGGGATCAAAGGCGTGCACCACCACCGCCCGGCTCAATATGGTATTCTTAAACACCAAACCATCTTTAGGGTTGAAAGAGTCTGCCAGTCTGGGATATAGAGGAAAATTCTGCCTCAAATAAAAGTAAAAAATAAAAAACAAACTGGAGGCAGGGTGGTTGGTGAGACTGCTCAGTGGTCAAGAGCACTGGATACTCCTGCAGATGAGGTATGAAGCTTTAACTCCTAGCACCTACATGGTAGCTTACAACTAACTCTCTAGCTGCAACTCAGGTTTCAGGGGATCCACTGTGCACAGGCACCAGATACATGCAGAGTGAGTTGACATACACTCAGGCAAAGAAAGACAGCCAGGACTGCACAGAGAAACCCTGTCTTGAAAAACCAGAAAACAAAAGGTGGAGAGAGAATAGGGAATAGAATAGTCAGATAGGTATGCACTCATTGTACATGTAAAAACACGTGTACTACTTATAGAGATATCATACATGAAATGTTCATGATACAGATGTTATGTAATATATAAATATATACGTATAGGTAGAGAATAACTATAAAGCCAGGCGTGGCCTTGAATACCTTTATAGGTATCCAATACCTCCCTAGCACTAGGAGGCAGAGTGGATCTTTGTGAGTTCGAGGCCAGCCTGGTTTGCATTGCAAATTCCAGGACAGCCAGGGCTACAGAAAGACCCTGTCTCAAAAACTGAGAGACAGAGTACTTGCTCTCTCACAAGACCCAAGTTGATTCCCAGAACCCACATGATGTCCCACAATCGTCCAGGACTCTAGTTCCAGGGGACCTGACACCCTCCTCTACCCTCCTCCAGCACCAGGCATGAGTGTGGTGCACAGACATACGTTTGAGCAAAACACTTGTACACATAATAAATAGATCTACAAGAATAAAAGCAAACCCAAAACAACCAAAAAACTCAAACCAAACAAACTACATAGGCAGAGCAATCTCCTTATGTATTTTAACACAAAAGAGCCTTCAAATATTAGCTGATCTTTCCTCTTAAGAGCACCGACTGCTCTTCCAGAGGTCCTGAGTTCAAATCCTAGCAACCACATGGTGGCTCACAACCATCCATAATGAGATCTGATGCCCTCTTCTGATGTGTCTGAAGACAGCTACAGTGTATTACACATAATAAATAGATCTTTAAAAACCAAAACGTTTTATGTATATGATATGTACTTGTATAAGAGGCGCCTGTGTGAGTGTGAGCACACAGCTCACGGGTGAAGGTCAGAGGACAACTGAGCCATCTCAACAACCTCACTGCGGCATTCCACTCTTCTGTTTCCTGTGTGGATCTATGTGGTGTGTGTGCCCGTGAGCTCAGAGGCCAAAGGACAGTATCAAGCATTCTGCTGTATCGCCTTCACCTCGCTCCTTCCTTCATGGTATGGTTCTTCTGTCTGCACCTAGTGCACCACATGTATGCTGTGCCTATGGAGGCCAAGAGAGGGCATCAGATCCCCTGGAACTGGAGTTATGGCTAACTGAGAGCTGCTATGTGGGCATAAAAAACTGAACCTGGGGCCTCTCCAGGAACAACTTAACTGCTGAGCCATCTCTACAGGCTCCTAAAATGAGGTCTTTACTGAACCTGAAACTAGTGTAGCAGACAGTAAGCTCCAGCGACTGTCCTAGCTCTGTCCACCACAGTGCTGTTGTCACAGGCATGAGCAATGAGTCTGTGGCCGCATGCTTATGTAGGAGTCACTCCTCCTGAGACACCTATACAGTCCCAAGTGTTGGTATTTAAAACCATTGTTAGTCTTACACTACCAAAGAGCAAAAAGGAGACAAATAATTTGGAGGGTTTCAATGATACTCAAATTATTATTTAGGTATCAGTTCTAGGGGCTAGTGAGATGGCTCAATGGTTAAGATGCTTAGTAACAAGCCAGACATGGGAGAGGGGGATGGCTGCTGATTTAGAGACGTTCACAGTGACTGCTAAGCTGCAACGGGTATTCCATGTGGACGGGTGTGTGAACCACAGAAATAATGACTGAAGAAGAATTCTTCCCCAGTGCTAGACAACTCTTTTTTTCCCCCCCTCGAGACAGGGTTTTTCTGTGTAGCCCTGGCTGTCCTGGAACTCACTCTGTAGTCTAGGTTGGCCTCAAACTCAGAAATCCGCGCCTGCCTCTGCCTCCAAGTGCTGGGATTAAAGGTGTGCGCCACCACTGCCTAGCTGCTAAACAACTCTTACTATTGTGAAACGATTCTTGAGCCCAGTCATTCTATTCAGAACTCTAAAGTCTAAAGGTGGAGACACAAACTAGAAAAGAACGAGCTAAGGGAAGAATGGAAAGGACCAGGCCTCTCAAACAACAGGAGGGGCGCTTACTTTTTCAATGTTTTTGCTGCAAAAGAATCAGCATCACATGACACTTACCTTCTTGTGAGTTTAGAAGTTAATTTACTAAAAAGATTAGTAGAACCTCGGCTTCGAGTCTGGGACAGCGGTGTGGCTTCATGGGACAAGCTGGGTGAGGCAGGTGGGCCATTGTATGTCGCAGTTCGCCGCTCCCGAGGTTGGCCGTGGAAAGTGCTACGGCTGGCTGTGCCCCGTGGGAAGCGGATGCGATCTGGGGTGGTTGCACTGCTAATACTGTGGGTAGAAGCAACTGGAGTTCTCTGGTCTGGAATAGTGCTAGGAGAGCAGAAAGAGACATCTTTGTTCCCTATGTGACAAAGGAGAACTTACAAGCACAATAAATCTTTCCCAAAGATCAGCCATTGTGAATCCAGGTCCAAAGGATATTTTACAGGACTTAGAAGCAAAAGCTCAGTGGGAAAGAACAGGACAAGAGACAAAGCTCAAAGAATTTAGGGGTACAGCGTATGTACATTTCAATGTCAGCGGAGAATAGCTAACTCAGCTTTCCCCACTACTTCGCTGTCAAGCTGTTCCCACACAGAGAACTGGGACAAAGCAAAGAAAGACTTGCATGTGAACAGGGACAGCCAACCAAAAAGTTCTGGAAGCACACAGATGGTATAACTATAAAATCTCACATGCTAAAAGCAGGCTGAGGAGGGGATTTCTTATACCCTCTGTAGTATGCCAAGGCACGAAAACAGGCACATACACCCACACACAGACACAATGAAACAGGACGTGCTTAACTAAAACTATATGGAGGAAGAAGACCTTGTGAACAACTGGAACAACATCTTGGACCATAAAATCCACAGCACAAAATGAAGCAGCAGTGGGTACACATGAGCTTCACAGGAATGTGCGTTTTCTTACATAGCCTTGAAGGTATCTCCTTCACTGTCTAGTGGAGGTAACACCATCTTGGGGTGCCCAGAGGCTGACACGGACATCGACCTCTGATGTCTCAGCCGACAGGTAGATGTGGCACAGAGTGAGGCAGGGCTAGCTGCGTAAGCGGACACTTCTGTCAGGCTGGGAGAGGGTTTGGGTTCAGGCAGAGGCAGAAACAACAGTGTGATGGAACAGTGACCAAAGAACAGCCTGCTGTCTAACACACACCCCTTACCCCCGACCCTTGCAGACCTCCTGAGATTAAAAATCTCTTTAACTTGTTTGGGGATTTCGGACAATTGCTGACCTGTTACTGGTTTTGCAAATAGCAGTTTAAAAAGCTCATTTTCTTAAAGAAAATAACACTTTTACATGTTTGACTACTTCTAGATGTGCTCTCCAAACTCTGCCTAAAATACCACATCCTAAAGGAGATGTCTCTATATAAATGTGCTAGCA
>JADRCC010577090.1:0-10380 GCA_019843855.1 Hylomyscus alleni
GGGGGGGGGGAGGGAGGGAGGGAGGGAGGGAGGAAGAAGGGAGAAAGGAAGACTTGAAAAATCAAAATTGGGCGAGAGACTCTTCTGAGACTCCATTTTCACATTTATAGACTGTTTATACCATTATTTGTGTTTGTCTGGTGTGGATGGAGCTTGACCATGTAGCCCAGGCTGTCCTTGAACTGGCGGTCCTCTTGCCTCAGCCTGGAGTGCTGGGACAATGGGTGTCTGCCACTGCGCTCCATCTCCACTTGAAGACTTCAGGTCCACGGGCTCCTGGATGAGGAAGTCTGAGTGGGCGCGACCTGACTTTCCGCTGGGTGGCAGACTTGAGTCCTTCCTGCAACCCAGGTTCTGGTGACAAGTCCTCTTACTGGTCTGGCCTCCTTTGGGGTTACAGGAAGCAGGGTCAGGCTCAGGGCCATTGCAGGAGAACAAGCTGGTAGTCCCCGGCTTCCGCTCTGTGCCACCTGCCTGGCTGGGCACCATTCTCCAAGGGCCTAAAAGACTAGGGGGAGTGGTCACCTTGAGAAGCTCTCACTTTGCCAGCATGTCCTGTGAAGGTGACCACCCTGCAGGTTGCCACCTGCCAAATGGCAAGCAGAGCGGCCACTCACACCGTGTGTTCCCAAGGAGTCCGGTCCATCACCACCCTGCTTGTTAGGCTAGCCCGGCAGGGTAAGGAGGAGACAGGAGCCCACAGCATGGTTACAGATCAGATCTGGGAGGCTGGCTGCTCTGTGCCTTCTCAGGGTGAGCCTCCTGCTCATCTGGAAGTTGGTGAGATTTAAAGCAAAACAAGTGGCTCCGGAGGGGAGGGGAGGCGGGGAAGGAGAGGGAACCCATCTGGGCCAGGCTGCACGTTGAAATTGCCCCGCATTAAAAATTCAGCGGCCGGAGAAGTTTCCAGGGATTTGTAGTAATTAGATGACAGAATGCTGGTGAACCTCAGGCTTGCCAAAGATGTTACACAGGGGTCAAAGACTCCACACTTTCGGCGGGGTAATTTGTAAGTGTCAATCACTCGTAGCCATCAGAGAGAAGCTGATCTGAGGGTTGCATTCTAAAGAAGCTACTGCAGCCAGACCGGAGCCTGTGACTCTAGCTCAGGGCCCACAGTGGCTGCTGTTCTGCTGGGACTCAGCCCCGGGCCTCCAACTTCTGTCTTGAGTTCTCCTTTGTGGAGAGATCCCTGCCAAGCTGGTGCCCACCCGAGGGGTGAGACCCAGGCCTCTGTAACAGGGCAGATACTTGGTGTCAAGCATGGCTTGACATGGCTCTGCACATCCTTAAATGACGTCATCAATGCCTACATACAGGTCAAGTCATTTCATAATCACCCCACAAGACAGGCACCGCACCCTGTCTTATCCTCAGCTCCAGTGAGGAATTCAGAAACCAGAGAGGCTAGGAGACTTGCCCAAGACCACAAAGCTCACAAGATAGCCCAAGCCAGAAGCAGGCTGAGCAGTTGCCTATTCCACTGTATACTCCATCCCCCCCCCCGAAGCCCCCATGACAGCTGCATGACCGTCTTCAGTCCTCAGTGTTTCCATCTTTGAAGTGGGGGGGCAAGAGGAATATGAAGAAGAAATGTCCTCTATAGATGTACCCATTCACTCCCCAGCTGTGCATCTCGGCTGGGCACAACGGTGTCAAAAGTAATCAAGAAAACAGACCCTGGGCTGGAAAGATGGCTCAGTGGTTAAGAGCACTGACTGCTCTTCCAGAGGTCCTGAGTTCAATTCTCAGCAACCACAGGGTGGCTCACAACCATCTGCAGTGGGGTCTGATGTGTGTCTGAAGAGAGCAATGGTGTACTCATATATAAAAAATAAATAATTAAAAAAAGAAATTAAAAAAAAAAAGAAAAAGAAAACAGACCCCGTCCTTGCGAAACATGAGAGATGAAGAAGAATGTCCGGTAAAGTACAGAGTGTGTGAGGTTGGTAGATACTAGGACACAGTGACCTAGCCAGAGTGGTGGGGCATGGGGCCTTTCCTTCCCATTTACACAGGGCAGGACTTCCTTGGAGGCATCTTGGAGCAGAGAGTCTTTGACTGAGGGGCAGTGAGGCCAAGTCCATGCTGTGGGTGGGACATCAAGATGACCCAATGGCTAGAACGTAGGGGAGAGTCAAGCTGGGGTGGGACTTAGTAGGTCTGGCAGCCAAGAGGCTCCGGGTTCTGTTACTAGCATGGCGGTTCTCACAAGAATGGAGGCTGGAGAGGCAGGGTTGGCAGAGACGGGGCAGCCATAACATTGTTGTGAATGAGAGTCTGAGAAACCGGACCAGGGGAAGCCCAGCTTGGCTGTCCCGGCCAAAGCCATGAGCTCTGAGCAGATTGGGGTGGTGATGGGGGCACCAGGGGTTGCCCTGGTGTGAGCCAGGTCAGCAGATGTGTGCCAGCAAAGGCAGGGGTGCTCTCTGGCTACCTGAGTCTGTGGGTAAAGAGACATGGAGAGTCTGAAGGAAGGTTAATTCTCTCACAGCCTGTTCTCTCCCTTGCTCTTCGCACCTGCTGTAGTATCTTCTAGAAAGAACACTGGATGTGGAGTCCAGCAGACACAGGAACTGAAGCACGACTCTGCCATTTCTAAGCTGTGTGACCCTGAGCCTATGACTCCCACTAGTAAGTCACAGGTAGGTGTGAGAAAGCCTGTGGGCTTCAAGCTCGCCTCTATAAATGACAGAAGGGACAGCCTCTGCGGGTCCCTTGAATGTCCCAAACAGTTGAGTTTGTCCCCAGAAAAGAATTTGGAGGCCCTAATTGAGTTTAGGAAAATGAACCCAAATGCTTTGAAGGATAAAGGACAAGTACCCATGTTTTCAGCCCGTGTCTCGCCATGGCTCTTTCCCAGCAGGCTCTGTGTTCTGTTGTATGAAGACACGGCTTCATCCTGTCTCGGGATGAGCCAGGGTGAGCCCCTGTAAATTCTTCTCTCAGAACCCTCCCCGAGTATTCAGCCATTTGTCCTGGGAGAGGAGTAACGGGGGGGGGGGAGCTTGAACATCCCTCCCCATGTCTGGGTCTCCATCCCAGCCTCTGCTTTGGGTCCTGCCAGGCCGAGAAACCACTCAAGGGGAAAATGAGAAACCGTGGGGTTTCACGGGTGGCAGCGGCTAGGCTTACCAAGCAGTGGCTCTCCAGCTGCTAGCCTCGGTGGATGTACAGACAGACAGGGCAGTGAGGTGGGGGTGGGGTGGGGGAGACCAGAGGCTTCAGACAAGGGGCAGGTGCTTGCTTGTCCCCATCCAATTCCCAAGGCATGGAGGCCACAGGCTCATTGCAGGTGCTGATAAAAGCGAGCTGTGGTGACCAGCTGGGTCCTGTGGTCGCCTTTATTGAGCACTTGCTGAACCTCTGTGGGCTCCTGATCACCTGCTTCTTTGTACTCGCAGAATCCAGTAAGGTCAGTATCACCACTAGCCCACAGCAGTGAGGCCATCACATGGCCCTGAGAGAAAAAGCCCTGCCACACAGTGCCTTCCCCCTGCTCCATCCTCCAGGGTGTCTCTCAGCCCAGTACAACACTTTTCGCTTTTAGAAAACCCATCTCTCTGCCCCCCACCCCCACCCCCACCCCCACAGGAACATGGCAGGGACCGTGTTCTGTCTCCACTATACTGCCATCTCAAAGTTGGCAGTACATGTGTGTCTCATCGATAAATCTCCCCTACCCCCAATGCCACTTTCTGGAGCTTGCTTTGGTTACGCGCATCCTCTGGGAGGACTCAAGTGGGACAGATGTGCTGTTGCTGGAGACGATTCTTGTCCCAGCAATGAGGACCGGGGCCACCAATATAGACTGCCCCCAGTAGGTGAAGATTCGTTCATTCGTTTCCGCCTAGCACCCGCCATACCCTTCCCTGTGTGCACAGGGAGGAAAGGTTCCGGCTCCCACAGCCTTGGCACCGCCTGTGCAAATAGGCAGGGTGGCACTCCTGGGTCTGAGGGATGCTGGACAGAGGCTGTCGTGAGGGCAGTATATAGTGGAAAAGGCCTATTTCTGGCCTGGGCTCTCTTTTGAGCTTCGTGGTCTTGGGCAAGTCTCCTAGCCTCTCTGGTTTCTGAATTCCTCACTGGAGCTGAGAATAAGACAGTGTGCGGTGGGTGCCTGCCTTGTGGGGTGATTATGAAATGACTTGACCTGTATGTAGGCACTGGTGATGTCACTTAAGGATGTGAACAAGCCTTGTCAACAGTGGGAGAGGTGGAGAGAGGTGACATCATCCAGGACCCACAATATCCTTTAGGGGCTTTAGACAGCTCATCTTAGTGCCTGGAGCCTGCCCTACACATGGGGACTTGGCTCAGAGAGGTTTGGTGTCTTGTGTGAGACACATAACTTGGTGGCCTACCCTATTCAAGCTTACCCAGTGGGTCCCAGGGGGAGGTGTTTCTGACTCCCATTTACATCAGAAGATGTAAACTTTCCTGGAGTAAGAGCTTGTAAGTAACAGGGCTAAACCTCTGGTGAGCCAAATCCCTCCCTGAGTCTCTCAGGGTCCTGGTTCTGGTGAGAACCTGGGGTTCCAGAGGTACAGGGAGTGCTCAGTACAGGAGTGGGTAACCCTCAATCCTCAGGGATCTAGACTCTGAAAGCATTCCTCCCCGGCCTTGCCCTCCCTGGTGAAGGTCCAGTCCTCCGGAGCAGCCTTCCAAGACAGCACATCTCTTTCTCAGGGACACAACTGGATGCCCTGTGGCCGGGGATCTTGGAGAAAGTGGTCCTGCCACTTTCAGCTAGGGAATAGGTGACTTGAAAGGTCTCCCCATGACTGATGTCAGCTGGATGCTAGGGGTCCCAAGCACCCCTCCCATTGCGTAGACAGAGTTCTTCGGATCTCTACCTACAGATGCTCCGAGCCTGCTGCCTATGAGGGACCTCCCCACTCCTCAAGCTGCTTGGCGAGCCCCCGACCTCGCTCACTGCCTGCAGCTTTGTGCTCTCTGGCTTTCCGATTCCGGTCACATCATGCCCACACATGCCCACTGCTGTAGCTCTGCTTCCCCGGGCCCAGTTTGGGGTGAAACCGTTGCTTATTAGCCAATCTGGACTCCTCTTTCTGTGAATTACCCTGCCTGATTGATATTCATGAGCCGACGCATCTGAGGCCTCGGCCAGCTGCCACGTGACTGCTCCAAGCCTCCAGGATGACAGGGGATGGGTGCAGCTCTGAAACACTGCCGCGATCCTCAGATGGGGACAGCGGCGCCTTGGGAGCAGCCCCCGGCTGACAGTGTACTATCTCCGCGGTGGTAAAGACCTAGGGGCAGTAGCAGGGCTTCCAGCCAGGATGACCAAGAGGGCTAGGTGGCCACGGCCTCCCACCATTGCCCCTCTCTCTCTGCTTTGAAGACACCTCATGCCTCTCACCCCATCCAGGACTTCCATTATTCTTTGACTAGGGGTCTGGAGCTGGAATTCAGAATCACCTACCACTGAGCAATCCTTCCCCGATATTCATGCATGCCACGCTGTGTCCTCCTCGCACAGGCCGCATAGGTATCATTTGTCGCTCGGTCCCTCAGTGAGGAGGACATGGGAACCTGGACTTCTTTCCTTGGCTTAGTGTCTTCTGCCTAGCACTGGGCAGTGATCAGCCAGACTCTGCAGAATGTCTGGCTGCCACGTTTCTCTTGGACCTGATTCTTGGTTCTGGCTTGCTAGCCATCCTCTGGGTCCTTGGAACCATCTGGAAGGAACGGCCTTCTCCCAGTCTTCCAGTGAGGAAGGAGCACCTTCTGGGCAGGATCCAGGCTGTGTGGGGTTTCCAGCCTATGCTTTGGGGTCAAAAGGTGGCACTTTATCCCTCACCCTGAGAATGGGGATTTTGGGGTGTGGTCTTATCTTGGGAGAGAGGATGACTTTTGCTCCAGAAGCTGAGATGCTCGGATCAGAATCAAATAAAACACTGGACAGAGTCGGGGGTCAGGGGTCAGGGTTGATCAATGCCTACTGCTTCTGCCCTAGCATCTGCCACCTTTTGAATACAGCAGGAGCCAGCAGATACAGAACAGAGGAAGGCAGAAGGCAAGTCTAGCAGGACAAGAGGTGGCAGAGTTAAGACTGCTTTTCAGACCCGGCCTGCTGAGAGCACAAGGAAGATGCTGGCTCCTCCAAGGGTCCCCCAGAAAATGAGGCCGCAGCATGGGGGAGACAGGCAAAGTGGGGGCTCTGCTCTGTCTCTGATTCAGGCTCTGAAGTGAGGGCGGCAGCCAGGCCTGGGGAATTGCAAAGAAACCAGAACGCAGAGAAATGAGGCCACGTCCCAGACGAAGCTTCCTAAATTCAAAGTTTTCCCCGGGGGATTCGGGTCTGAAAGGACAACTCTGGGGGGATAAGATGAACTGGATCTTGCTGGTGGGGTCCCTGAGTAACTTCTCAACTGGGATGGGCACCATCTGCAACCTGCAGCTGCCTCAGGGAGGCGTGCACACAGGGTGGGGGAGCACCCGCATTGGCTGGTCCCCCTTGGCAGGAATGGTGGCTCCCTTCTAGCTTCTGAGGGAAGACAGGACACAGGCCCTTCCAATAGAGAGAGTTATCTGGAAAGTTCACCCAAACCCTAAGGACTCGAGGAGCACCACCGAGTCCCTAGTAGTGCTCCTCCTCCTAAAGTTGAGAGACAAGCCACTTGCCTGGCTAACACCTTGCTGGGCTGGGCAGGGCAAACCTCAGACTGGTAAGAAAAAAAAAATGCCTATGTGCCAGGAGGATGCAGTGGGCCCCCCCTGACATAGCAGGGGGGCAAGAACCCACCATATTTGTCCTGAAAAAGGGCTCATGGCCAGGTGATGGAGTCCCCAGACTAGGGTGTGGACAGGGGTCAGGTGAGGTTGTAGGGGCCAAGTCTCAGGTGTCCAGTGCAGACTGCTGGGGGGGAGCAGCGGGGGAAATGACATCCAGATGTGAAAGGCAGACAGGCTGCACCTGGGGAAGGGGTGGGGAGAGCAGAAGAGCCATAGAGTGGGTCTGGTTCTAGGGTAGTGCCCAGAAAGGGACATGGGTGGAAGATGCGTTAAAAATGTGTGGGAGAGGGGGCTGGAGAGATGGCTCAGAGGTTAAGGTCCTATTCTCAGCAAACACATGGTGGCTCATAACCACCTATAATGAGATCTGGTGCCCTCTTCTGGCCTGCAGGCATACATGCAGGCAGAACATTGTATACATAATAATAAGTAAGTCTTTAAAAATGTGTGGGAGATTGGGTACACTCGTGACCCTAATTTCCACATCTTCCCTCCCCCATTTCCACATCTGTGGGCACAGCCCCTCTCACTGACTGCTCCTGTGTTTGACCACCTGATCCCAGCAGGTGGCACTGTTTGGGGAGGTTGGAGAACGTTCTAGAAATGGAGCCTTCTGGGAGGAAGCAGATCACTAGGGCTGGGAGGAACTTTGAGTCCACAGCCTGGCCCTGCTTCTTGGTCATCTCAAGATGTGAGAAAGTAGCATCAGGTTCCCACAGTGGCCGGCACACCTGCCAGCCATTACCTAAAATGATGGACTGCACCCAAAAGAAAAAACTCCTCCCTCCAAGTTGCACCTGTCACGTGTTTGGTCATAGGAAGGAGACAGTTAACTACCATAGGTTGCCAGGATTACATAACTACGCAGATTGTTTCCCAGGTGTCCAGGGTGGGTGGTGGCGATATCACCTGGAGTCTTGGGAAGGGAGGACTCTCAACGGCTCCCAGGAGGAGGCAGGCTACCATGGTTCCCCAGGTTATCATGTCCTGGTCAAAGGAACCTGGTAGGAGCCACATGAGGACTCCAGGCTGTGTGTCTGAGGGACAGGGCAGGAGTTTCCCTCTACCGTGCTACCAGCACGGATGTCCTCTGGACTGTAGGATGACACAGAATCCCCTGTGAGCAGCACCAGGCACGGTCACCTTTCCGGTCACTCCGGAGTCTTGCCTCCATTGTACTAAAAGCCCCCAAGGCCAGGGGGCAGAACACACCTTCACCTGTGCGCACTCTCAAAAAAAAAAAAAAAAAATCAATGCAGCTGGAGGCCCCTGACTCTACAAGATTCTCTTTCACTGAGCACTGAGTTAGGAAGCTTGTATTTTAGGTTCCGCAAACTATCTCGTGCTGAACCGTTATGCAAAAATGCTCATACCGGGGACAGAAGAGCTTGGGGGTGCACGCAAGGGGTGGGGGGCTGGATCCTGTCTCTCTAGACCAGTGGTTCTCAACCTTTCTAATACTGAGACCCTTTAATACAGTTCCTTGCATTGCGGTGACTCCTGGCCATGAAGTTACTTTTGTTGCTACTTTGTAACTGTGATTTTTGCTACTGTTTTATTTTTGGAGATGGTGGTCTGCCAGAGGGGTCCTGGCCCACAGGTTGAGATTCAGTGCTCTAGACCATCTTCCTCTGTGTGTGTGTGGGGGGGAGACACAGTCTGAGGCGTCGTAACAGGAACAGGCGTTTTCTCTCTACTGTCTGTGGATGACGGTAGGGTCACATGCTCACTAAGATTTTTTTTTTCCTCCTACAGTGCAAAAGGGAAAGAGAGGCGCAGTCTTTGGTCAGCCACGAGGTAGGACCTGAGAGGAGGTGGTGCACCTTCCTGGGATAGTCATCTTGAGTGACTTGGCTCATTTCTCCAGCCTCAGTTTCCCCACTGTATGTCAATCCCTGCCTATGACTCCAGTAAGCCACTCTGTGAACCGCAGGTGTCCAGGGTGGGTGGTGGCATTATCACCTGGAGTCGTGGGAAGGGAGGACTCTCAACGGCTCCCAGGAGAAGGCAGAGGCTGCTGCTGTGTGGATCTGCATGGATGGATGCATTTGGCGTTGGAGTATTCTGGCCTCAGTGGATCACTGTCAGGACAGGCACTATTAAAGAGGAGTGGGGTTTATTATGGAAGCTGGTGATGATATAATGAACGTGTAGGTCCCCTCTGTCACTCACAGGGACAACCCCAGCCTAGAGCTTGTGCTGGAACACTCTGGTCTCCAGGGCAGCCAGGAAGTGGGAGCCTGCCAGGGGTAGAGGGTGAGAACACTGCACTGGGGGATGGGATGACCACAGGAGAGGGTGTATAGTGTGTGTGTGTTGGGGCCTTTCCCAGCTCTTGGCATGTCCTGACTTAAGCATCTGTGCTGGATAATTTCATGTCATCGTGACACAGCTAGAGTCATCTGAGGGGAGGGAGCTCCAATTGAGAAAATGCCTCCATAATATCCGGCTGTAGGAGAGCCTGTCAGGCATTTCCTTAATGGGGATTGATGGGGGTGGACCCAGCCCACTGTGGGTGGGGCCATCCCTGGGCTGGTGGTCCTGGGTTCTATAAGAAAGCAGACTGAGCAAGCCATGGGGAGCAAGCCAGTCAGCAGCACCCCTCCATGGCCTCTGCATTAGCTCCTGCCTCCAGGTTCCTGCCCTGCTTGAGCTCCTGTCCTGACTTCCTTTCGTGATGAACCGTGATGTGAAAGGGTAAGCTAAGCAGAACCTTTCCTCCCAAGTTGACTTTGGTCATGGAGCTTCATCGCAGCAATCAAAGACATAACTAAGGTGGCTTTCTTTCCACCAGCCGGTATGTCTGTCCTAAGAGGACTCTGTGAGGCCCAGGGAAGTCAGTGCCGCGTCATCCAGCCTGCATGTGATGGAGCTGAGACTCAGCCCTACTGCCATAGCAATCCGTGTAGATATATGATCTTAGCTGGCACTGCAGTGTTTGGAGAAAATGATATGAACAGGGTCTTGAACAGGCCTTTCACCTGTTGCTGACGGATAGATACACACACACATACATACATACATATATACATATCCACACAAAATAAATGTGAAAAATTTAAATATACACATTCAATATATAACTGTATTAAAATATAATTTGATACATACATAAATATATATATTTAAAGTTTTCACACCTTTTGGCGTGGTCACATGTGAATGCCACAGCATGTGTGAAGGTCAGAGGACAACGTGTGGGGGTTTGTTCTCTCCTCCCATGTGGGGCTCAGGAATCGAACTCGGGCTGTCGGGCTTCTCAGCAAGCACCTTTTAGCCAATGAGCCGTCTCAACAACCCCTTGTTAGTATTCTGGAGAGCCTGGACATCCTGTGGATCTGTTTGTGACAAGCACCCACAATGACAATGACGTCGTGAGCTGAATAATAAAGTCAGTGTAGACTCATGTCTTCCCCTTGCCCTGGGTTCATGCTTCCTGTTTCTGGGCTCTGGCTGGATGGTGGTCCGGAAGCCCGCTTGTCCCCACTCCCAGGCAGAGGTGGTGCCAACCCTCTGTGCAGCGTTGGTACTGGAGGATTGTCACCCACCTCTAGGATGCTCTGAGGAACTAGGAGTGTGTGTGTGTGTGTGTGTGTGTGTGTGTGTGTGTGTGTGTGTGTG
>JADRCC010577090.1:10390-23166 GCA_019843855.1 Hylomyscus alleni
TGTGTGTGTGTGTGTGTGTGTGTGTGTGTGTGTGTGTGTGTGTGTGTTTGAAAGAGAGGCGGGGGGGACTCTCCTCTCCACTTTAAACACTAAGTCCCCAGGGCCTGCTAGGCCGGGACACTGCTCTGCTGAGACCCACTGTCAGGATGGGGCTGACCCCAAATAACCTACTGCGACAGGATCAGGAGTGGACACAGGGCCCCATGTCTGGAGGCTTGGGTGGCTCGAGCCCAGGAGTGCAGGATGAGCCTGGGCAGCACAGTCCTACCTAGAATAAATGTAAACAAGGAGGAGCTCGGTGTCACCAGCTCTGAAGGGGCTGATGTGTCCTGAAGAGGGTGGTGAATTTGTGTGTGTGTGGGGAGATGGAGGTGCTCACATCAGGGGGCCCCAGCAGCAGGGGCAGGCATGTTACAGAGAAGCAGGAGCAGCCCAAGCTTTAAGAAGCAACTCTGCAGGGGAAACCCCCTAGCCATTCCCAGTGAGGCCGAGTGAGAGGGAACAGGCAGGCAGAGCTTCATTCCGGGGACCCAATCGAGAGTTCCATTTCCTCCAGGCCTTACCGAAGGGTTAAAGTCATTTTCATTAAAATTTAAATTCCAGCAGGCACCCTCTCCCTCCTTCCCCGTCCTTTGAACGTTTTTTGACTGGCAACCATTTCATATTTCAATCTCAGCAGAACAAATTGAATTAGATGTTGAGCCTGAGCTCGGCTCTGTTCGGCAAAGCCCGAGTGCACAGCCCCAGCTGATCCTGCCCCAGCCGTCCTGAGCGGGTGGCTGGGGCTGCAGACTGTGGGGAGGGCGCAGGACAGGGGGGTGGCAGAGGCGAGGTGACACATGGGGGAGGGCGCTGTCTTGCACCTGATGTGAGCATTTTCCAAAAAAAAAAAAAAATATATATTTTTATGGATGTGTATCACTCTTTGTGTGCCACATGAGTGCAATTGCCTGTGGAAGTCAGAAGGGGGCACTGGGTCCTCTGCCTTGAGTGTGGCTCACCTCGTGTAGCTGCTGGAAACTGGACCTGGGTCCTCTGGAAGAGTGGTACACGCTCTTAACTGCTGAGTCATCTTTCTAGCACCCTATGTGTGCATCTCAAGGCCCAGGACAGCCTCTAGAGTCCATCCGGCAAGAAATGCCATGTCTCAAGGAAGACACCCACAGAGGCAACCTCAGGGATGGGTCCAGCCTGGGTTTGATTACAGGAATGAGTGAATGAGAGGGTTGGGTCTTGGTGACTCCATGTTCTCCTGCAATAGGTACCTGTTCTGGTTGTCCTTTACTGGAGAGTGACAAGACACTGACGCTGGTAAGTCAGGGTGCCCAAGTTAGGACCTGAGTGTGCGTGTTCATGCCCTCTAGCCTTTGCTGTGAGCCAGTGGGCAATAGGACAAGGCACACTCCGCTCAGACTCCACTAAGTTCCCTGGATGTCCCTTCTTGGCTTGCCCAGGAGTCCCAGCTGGGCTCTCAGAAGGACTCAAAGGCCTAAGGTGGAGCCACGTGAGGGTATTCATGCCCTAACCACCAGAGCCTACCTGTGTGAGGAAGCACGGGGTGGGTGATGAGTGTAATCTCCTGCCCCAGGCTGCAGGCCAGAAACTATCTCCTCGAGGCCCTTGCTGGATTGACCCACAGGCTGTCTTGGGAGGTCAGTGAGGCCCTGGGCCTGTTCCACCCGCATCTTCTAAGGCTCCCCAGCTGTGCTGGGCACTGGTCACCCACAAGCTCTATTTGTGTGTGTGTTATGTATATGGCATGGAGTGGCGAGTTCACTGATTAGTTAGACTCACTGACCATCCATCCGAGGACCTGTTTGTCTCTACCCCGTAAGATCTGAGATTATGGGTACACACCTGGCTGGCATGGACCTGAACTTAGAAACCACCTGCTGAACTCTAGGGCTTAGAGGCCAATCTGGAGGAGTGTGGGTCCTCAGATCCTAGGCAAGTGAATCCCACGCCAAGTGGCACAAGTGTGGACCCTGCTCTGGGGAGTTTACGCTGGTGTTAGACTGCAGCTTCCTGCCCTAGGCCGTCCTGACTGAGTGGGTCAGTTTCTAATGGCCCACAGTGACATGGGCCATGGTTCCCCGATCCCCATGGTCCAGCACAGGTATGGCAAGCATCACCATGGTGGAGGCTGGTGCAGGCTGCCATCTGAGTGACAGAGTGACATCATGGTTAGAGGGAGGGGCAATTCTAGGCTCTGCTGTTTATTGTTTAGTTCTCAGCACCCTTGAACTGTAACAGAGTGCCTGCCCCACTCACAGAGCGTGGCCCCAGCTTCGGTAACCTGGCGTGGGGTCCAGGCAAATCTGGAAAGCAGGACCTCATTCCCACAAAAAATTCCTAGGCCAAGACTCTCACATACAGTCAGGAAGCCTGGCGCTCAGTCCCGTCCAGGGCCTCTTCAGCCCGAGGTGACAACCTCAAGGTAAGAGCAGGGTCTCCTCGGGTCCTCCTGGTTGGATGGTTGAAGTTGACGTGGTTGGCTGAGGCAGCCATGCCAGTCACCTGCACTGAACAGCCACTCCTTGAACTCAAAATGACATAGATTTTAAGCTTCTCAATTGAGAGGCGGGGCTGGGGCTGGGGCTGGGGCTGGGCAGTGGCTGAAGGACTGTAGCATTGCTCCCTGACTGGTGCCAGGTCCTCCTCTGGCTAGATGTACATCCATGTCCATGGAGAGGCTGTGCTAGGGTGCCCGACCTGAGACCACATTTCGAAGCCTCTGGTGTGGGCGAGGCCTCGGTGCAGCTCCCAGGGCCTCTGCTTGAGCTGCAGGGGCTGTCAGTGGTGCTGGTGCAGTTCAGCCTGTGAACCTGGAACGATGCATCATGAGGATTAGGAAGGAGCCCCCGTGATGAGGTAGGATCCTCAGCTCTGTTCTGTGGAGGGCGAAGCAGGGCTGCAGGAGCCTGGCTGGGTGGGGCCTGGTGGCTGGGGGCCACGGCTGAACTCTACTGTGGCTGTACACCCTGTCACCCATCCCAGAGTCTGGCTGGCCATGCCACAGGAGGATGCCAGGCCTGAGCTCCTCATGGAACCACTTTACAAGCATTACCCAGTGCAGGTGGCAGGTTAGCAGCTGCTCAACACACCGCTGGTGTGGACTCTGCAGAAAAGTTGTTCTCATGTCCGGTACTTGCCACAGGCTTTTATCTCCTTTGGTCTTGACCCATGGAGACCTCCTGTACCGCACTGCCTGGGCCCGAGGCCCTGGAGCCACGAACCCTGGCAGTGCCAGCTCATAGCTGGAGAGCTTGCTCGCTGTCATCGTTGTCCGCATCTTCCAGCTGCTCCAGGATCCCATCCAACACCGCAGACCGCTTTTTCTTCGGGGGTTCTGTGGCAGATGGCAGAGAGGAGAAAAGACCCCAGAGGGTTCAGCAGTGAGTGGGGGCGGGCACGAGGAGAGAGGAAACGGGGAACACACCAAGGAAGAAAACAAACACAGCTCTGTTAGTCCAGCCTCCCACCCAAGGGTTGCCTCCTCCTTGCCCACCAGAGGCCTCGTCAACCCAGGCAACAGTTGGGCTGAAGCAGAAGCCAGCTTCATTTCTATGCTGGCCGTGGACTCAGTGTTAGGTGCATAGCTGCAGTAGCCAAGGAATCTAGAGGGGTATGGGGACCTTAGCAAGGAGGGTAGCTTTGGAAGAAAGGGATTATTTGATCTGGGCTTTGATGAGTGCAGAGGAGTTTTCTAAGAAGACAGCAGAAGTGGGGGTTGGGAGGATTTAGACGCACAGCTGTTCCAAATGCCACTGACTGAGTACCTACTATATGCTAAGGCACTAGTGTCCTCAACAACCCCACAGACAAGGAACCTAGTGGGCTAGCTCTGTGCTGCTCACCTCACCAGTCCTACCCCTGGTCTAACCATCCATTCATCAGTGAAGGCCTATTTTGTAAAGAGGCTGCCTACCTGAATCCCTGCCTTCAGGACACTCTTAGCTCCTTCTGGGAGCCCTCTGAGTGCAGTCACCTGACTGACCCTTTATCTCTACATGTGTCTACATGGCAGTAGATAGCACCATGTGGGCAGAGCGCCTGGCTCCGGCATGGATGACCCTAGCTCCTTCCGGGGTGAGTCGGGGATCCCTCTCATCTCATTCCCCCCAGACTTATGAGGATACGGACCCTGTCCTGGATGGTGGTCAGCTTTGCCTTCCCCAGGTGTTCCCACACCTTAGCTGTAGCTGCCTGAGGAGACCCAGGCCCACAGGCAGCCCTCTGTAGCTGCCATGTTGCTTTCTGAATCACCCCCAGGTCTGCAGAGCCTACACCCTGGTCTCTTTTGCCCCAGCTCCCCACACTTCCCGGCACAGCCTGAGGCTCCCCTCTCCCACCATGCACTGAGCCCTTCTGTTTGGGACCTCTTCCCTGGCTGGGGCTCCTATGAAACCCCTGGGTGGGAGAGGCATGAACAGAGCTGCAGGGCTGCGCTGCCTGGAGACAAGGGAGGTGGGGGCACTGGCTGGGAGCCGAGGTCTGGAGGCTCTGCCCATCATGGCTGACTGTGGAAATGGGAGGAAGCGGCCCGGCTCCCTGCGGTGTCCTCTCTTCACTCTGTGCCTCATGCCTGCTGCACAATGGCCTCAGGAAATTGGATCGTGGGCAGGTAATAGGGCTGGAAATAGACAATAACAAAGCGGGCCCTAGGCTGTATCTGATGCCCCTCCCGCTGCTACTTGGGTGCAGATCCGGGACAGACTGGCTGGGGAGAAGCTGCAGGGGGCAGGTGTCCCTCAGGTATCCTTGCTGTTTCAGAGCAGACCCTGACCTCCAGCACAGACCCCTTCTGCCACTATGATGGTTCTCCCAGCATCTCCATCTTGGAGGCAACAGAGGGACCCTGTCAAACCAACTCTAGAGCCCATCCCCCTCTCCTGCAGAACCTCTGCTTTGCCCTGTCCCTGGGGGAAGCCAAACTGTCATATTGTTGGTGACCAGTCCACAGGAGCAGGCCACGTCCCCATCCTGATATCCATTCCACTCACCTCAGGGCCTTTGCACTGCCGTGGCCTGTCTGGAATGCTCTACTGGGCTGTTCAGGGACCTCATGCCTGTGGTGAAGCATCCCTGGGTCCCCCACAGTACCATACACTGTGGCTTTACTGCAGTTTGTCTCTTGCTGGAAGGCAGGGATGCCTGTCATGCCCACCCCTGTGCTCCAATGCCTAGAAATGTCTTGGTACCTGACAGCCCTCAGTAAATGTCTGCTGAGAGACTGATCGACTGACTGAAGAGGGCAAGGGTACAACAGGGCTCAAAGGGATCAGCTATGGCAGGAGGAGCAGAGAGAAGAATGTATGAAGCCAAGGCTGGTTTCCATGAACACCCTGTCAGACACACACACACACACACACACACACACACGCACACACACACACACACACACTCACTCACTCTCTGGCATTGGTGACACTTGGAGGACCCTTCTGTATGTGCCACTCTGCCGAGGTCCCATCTAGAGGCCCCAGAGTCCCCACAACAAGGAACCAGTCCCCTTGAAAGCCTGGGCTCCCCTGAGGCTGTCTCTGTGACTTCTGCTTCTGCTGATTCTTGGCCTGGCCCAGTGTAAGGGCTGGATGGCCCACCCAGCAACGCCTTCAATTGCAGGCTAGAAAACAAGTTGTCCAGGGAGGTGCTAGGGCCTGGGACACAGGGGCTAGGCAATGACCATGACTCCAGGACCTCAAACCAACAGGCTCTGCCATCACTAGCCAAGTCACCCTGAGCATGCCACCCCTGTTCTCTGCCACCTCCTGGGGTGGCTGTAAGAATGGGATGGGTGCACCCTACTGATGGATTGTGCTCAAATCCACAGTCAGGGATTGGGGTTGGACACCCCCCGCCCCCGACTTCGCCTGTAGGATGTGCTGGGCCCTGTGTCTTTGCTGCTGCCACCCAGCCCCCCACTGGCCTGCCTCCACATGGAGTGGCGGCTCCGCCTGGCAGGAACAGCTGTGGAAACCCCGCTTCCCCGTGTCGGAGGCCTCCGTGGGCCTTCACCAAACAAACACAAAGCAGAACCCGGGGAAGGTGTGAAATAAATAAACGGAACAAGTCGTGCATTTTCCTTCCACAGCGCAGCTGCTCCCGAAGATAAACAACAAGTGACTGTCACCAAACATCAATACCGAGAAATGAACTTGACAAAAAGCTCGGCCGGCCCCCAACAGCCCCCCAGTCCTGCCCCCTCCCCCCAACCTCCAAACACCCACTTCTGCATTTCTCCAGTTCCCACCTAATGGTTTTATTTTTCAATTAATTCCTTGACAGAATGCCAGCCCGCATCTTTCCCTTCCCTGGCTGGCAATGTCGCCTGCGTGGAAGGCACCGGCGGGCGGAGGACTGTGGGAGGACAGGAGAAAGGGCTCCATGGGAGGAGAGGGAGGCTGGGGATGAGAACAGGGCTGACATGGAGAAAGGATCTGGAAAAGGTAGGCCAGACAGAGGCGGCCCAGGAGGGGAAGCCAGTGGGCCAGCAGCAGACCTTGCCGCTCTGGCTGGAGGCTGCACACAGCCAGTTGGTTTCTCTGTCTGGGCTCAGTTCCTGAATGAAGACGAAGCTGCTTAGCACAAGCTGTATATGCTGGCCATGCCTGAACCCTGTACCAGGGAGGTTGTTACAGGAAGATGGTGGTGAGCAGCCAGTCTGGACAATGGAGAGATCCCGTTTCAAAATGCAGGAAGTGACTAGCCACACGGCCTCCAAGCACAAGGATGAACACTCAGTTGCCAGAAGGCATGGGCCAAGGTAGACAAGAAGTATTAAATGTACCATTAAGTGACTCTGACAGTCAGCACCTAGCAATGAGGAGGCTGAGCTGCCATGGGTGAGCTGGGACACAGGCAGGGACGGGTCTCTAGGTACCTGTGAGATTGCTGCAGCAGGCTGACTGGAGACTTCTCTTCTGGGAATCCCACAAGTAGGGTGTACATGATCCCTGAGCTCTAGGGAAGTTCCGTGGGTACAGACAGGCTCTCCACATGGTGCTGAGCTCACTCTGGGGCCTTTTCCTTATACCACAGCCAAGCCCAAGGTGCCACAGACACTTGCCCTGCAGCAGAAAGTGCCAGCTCCCCGCTCCAGGAGAAGCAGGAGCAGAGTGAGTCATGGGGCAGTATTCACACAGATACTGACCCAAAGCCCAAAAGACTCACCTCAAAGGGCAGGAATGTGGATCTTACTCAAGTAACACGGGCAGTGAGGTTTGCTTCTCACAGACACATTCTTCACTGTAATAGCTCAGAGTGAGGGAGGGACCTAAGTGGTGGGAGGTTGTAAAATGGCCACAGGCTAACTTCTCTCCAGATGTCTATCCGGGCATCTTCCTGGCTGTAGGTCCAGATAACTGGACTGGTCCTGTGCATGAGGAGCCCCAACCCAGACCACGGTGGGCTTAACCCAAGGTAGGGAAGGGATACACGATGGCCCTGCTTGGACTGGAGGCTCATTTTCATTACCACCTTCCCTTCTTCCTGGGTCCAAGCAGAGATGACGGGGAGATACGAGGCTGTGAGTAACCAGGAGTCCCAGTGTTGGGAGGACCATGTGCCATGGACTGGGCAACAGGAGGCACACATCTCACAAATGACCAGTGGCTCTGCAGGCTTCCGTGTGGGATGTAGGACCAGGGTGGCCAGACCTGATTTCCTAAGAGTGCCTTGAAACTGATTTCCAGGTCAGATCTTCCAGTGGCCAAACAGTGATGAATCCAATACTGTTTTGTGTTCACATGTGGCAGGCAAGGAAAACACCGACGGCTCAGCTGGTGGTCTCCAGTCTACGTGCTTCTTGCTGCCTATCACAAGCACTCGAGGCCACTACTGAAGCTGTTTCCCTGGCTTGCCCTGGTTGGGCCAGGCTGCACGTCAGGTACACTGGCCAGCCTGTACCCTTTGGTCTCTGGGTCTCTGGGCCCCGCCCAGGATGGCGGCCAGACCCCGCCCCTCCCACACCGCCCTGCGGTACTCCTGTCAGTTTAATTCTGTGATCGATGAGAAGGAGCAGGCGAGATGGCCCGGCACAGCTGGCTTCCCCGTTAGCCCTAGCAGGGATTCGTGGGCTTGCCGGCGACGGCTGAGTGAAATGTTTGCAGAACGCACAGAACACAAGTCAATAACAATTTAGTGGGATTGGGAGCAGGTCCCTTCCTCGCACGGACAGTCGCTCCCAGGGGAGGGCAGCACAATGTGCAGGATATTGTCAAATCGCTTGGAGTGGGAGGCTCAGGTGTGTGTGTGGGGTAAGAGAAAGGCAGGGGGTGTGGCTGGGCTACACCTGCCCCAGCTGGCTCCAAGGACCTGCAGGCTCCCAGCATACTTTCACTGGGAGATGAGATTGCTGTCTGGAAGCCCTTCCACAGGCCCCCATCCATCTGCACCTTGGCCAGGAGCTGCCTGGGCCCACATGGTTCCACTTTGTGAGCCTCAATTCCCATCACCAGCTGTGGGAACCGGGGGGAGTGATACGTATCCTGACCTTTCGAGGTAGGAGCCACTGATGCAACCAGGAGCCAGGATGAAAGTCCTCTTGTATACCCTGGGCCCTCCTGGGACCCAGAGTGACAGTCTGGGGTATCCAGAGGAAGGGCTGACACAACCAGGTCTCGGGAAGAGTGAGAGGTGCCCAGATGAAGGGCTGAAATGTGGAGCTTACACAAAAGCTCCATCTCCAGGGAGAGGGAAGGAGGCAGACCAGGGGATGTTTTGAATAATAAATTCTGTGACTTCACATACTTGCTTGAACTTTCCGCCTATGATTTTGAAAGCCCGATGATTATGTCTTCACGGCTCAGATCAAGGAGGCCCATTTGCAGGGGCTGATGGGGGATAACGGGCTCTTGTGGTCCCCAGTCTTTCGAAAGCACGCCATCCTGCCGATGATGGAGGTGTGGAATGGGGGTGTGTGGAAATGCTGGCAGGCTTTAAATATCATCTGTATGCTGATAACTTCAAATTTATATCACAGCTCAGCCTTCACCCCAGAGCTCTGAACTCATCCATCTATTTGCTAATATCCCTGGGGCATCGTGGGATGTCTCAAAGCCAGCTTGGTCAGACTCCCAACTCCACACCTGTTCTTGGCTTCCCTGGTTTGCTCAGTACCCAGGCACCACCCTTGCTTCTCCCCTGCCTGCTCTATGCCACCCTGGCCAGTTCTCCCTTCTCCTGACACAGCTAGTCTCCCAGCTGCTTTCCACCCTGCAGCCATTGGCTGTGGTCCTGGCCATCATCTTTGGATGACCAAAGTGTGATCCCCAGGCCTGGTTCCAGCGCTACCCACTGCAATCCCACACAGCAACAACAATGTAGACTCATGAGGTTAGTTGATGCTGGCCTTCGCTTTAGTCTTCCGGGGCTTCCCAGGGCAACATGAGCAGAGTCAGGCTTCCTGCCATGGCTGGCCAGATCTCTCCCTGCTGGCTTCTCCAGTCTGGTTTCTACTCTCTATGCGGGAGCTCCAGTAGTCAACACTTCTGCCCCAGGGCCTTTGTATCTGTGGGTCCCTGGGCTTGTAATGTTTTCCCCATAGGTCTTTGGCTGGCTGGTCCCTTGCAATCACACAGAAAAGCTGACTTCATGGGATAGCTTGTTTTAGCTGCCACATTAGATGCACCCCTACCCTTGGGGTATGTTGTAGCATCTAATTTTCTTCAGGCAACCTGCTACCAACAGAACTTTGATCCTTATATGTTGTGAAGCTGGCCCTCTCTTACACAAACACCACATCCACGAGGGAAAGAAGGAGTGAGAGACAAAGCTACATGCTTCCCCCATGTAGTGTTAGGAAAGTGGACACTGAGACTGCTCCCTAGAATGTCTGTGCATGCCACCTGGGACTCAGGAGCTGTAGCCAACGAAGGGTAGGAGGAATTGGGTCCAGAGCTGTGTGCTACTAGGCAAGTCAACAGCCGACTCTGGGTCTGTCTGGTCTTGCAATGTGGGACTTGTCTCTCTCCGAGTGTGCTAGGCTAAAGTGCCACCAGGTTTTTAAATTGTATATAAAAGTGCTAAGTGCTGCTGCTGCACAAAGGCCCTTGACAGAGCTCTCTCTGGCTTCCCTGAGGCCGAGCTCATCTTTAGTAAGACTTTACCATCTCTGCAGAAGGATAGGGCTTTGAGGAACAAGGATAGGTTTGAGCCCTTTGGATAGGGCTCCAAACAGGCCTGTCTGCATGTTTCAAGTCTAAAGAACTCTAGGGTAATGGCCTGGCTGTGCTGAGCCTTGGTGCCGAAACCTAATGTGAAGGTGGCTGCAATCAGCACCACACAGGGCCCAGAACATGCTAGGTGTTCTGCTAATATCAGCCATGACTATGACTGGATCTAACGGGGCTCATTCATCTGTTCTGTGGACAGTTATGAAGCCGGCTTTATTCTTGATGCAAGGTTAAGTTAGAGAACAAGGAGGGGGCTGTGTCCCCTGGGGGATTAAGCTAGTAGGGAAAAGTGTGTGTGTGTGTGTGTGTGTGTATGTATGTATGTATGTTTGTCTATATGTATGTGTATGTATATGTATATGCATGTGTGCATGTATGTGTATGTATATGTGTATGTATGTGTGTGTATGCATATGTGTATATGTGTGTGTGTGTGTGTGTGTGGGTATGTAATACAAAGAGGAATGCTGCAAGCCTGGAGGTGAGGTAGTGGGCTGATGGGACAGGGGCTCCATCCCTATCCTGAGGCTAGGAGGGTAGCTCAGAGTGCCAGGCCAGTGGCTGACTGGTAAGAACTCCTCCTATCTGTGCCGAGGGCTCTTGCTGCGTGTGCTCTCTGTCTATGTTGCTCTGGCCAGCATTGCTGGCCTGGTGGGCAGGGGATAAGGCGGGTGGAGGGATGGCGGCTGCGGCCACTTGCTATGCTACTCATGCCTGAGCTCCTACTCTGGAGGTGAAAGTTGCAGCCGCTAACCACAGCCCATCAGGCCTCCCCAGCTGGAATAAGACAACAGAGGGAAGCCGAGCCATGCTCCTGGCTAAATGAAAGCCTGTGTGCCCAGCCTCCCTGGCTGTGAGTGCTTAAGACGGGTTGGGCAGTGGATCGCTTCCCGGCCATTTTATTCTGTCGTCTGTGCTCAGGGTACCGTGGCCTGCCAGGCCTTGAAAGCTTTGCAATGCTGCGACCCTGCTGGTTTGTAACACGTTCGGGAAGAAAGGCACACAGCTAGAGGCAGACTTTCTTCTTTCTTCTCCTCCTGAGCACTCTTTTCACACCGCACACACCAGGCAGAGAAGAAAACCACTTCACCTACTACAGGGCTGGGGGCTGGAGACCAAATATCTGATTCCTGACTGGGGAGGGGGGCACGGCAGGCAGAGAGCAAGAAGGGGGGAAGCTGGAGGGATGGGAATGGGGAAAGGACCAGACTGGGATAGTCCAAGGAGAGTAGGGGTATTGAAAGAGTCCAGGAGAGGGAGAATGGACTAGGAGGACTAGCCTCCCTCTCTCTTTCCCCCCGTAAGGTACCTGTCTAGCTGTACTGTCTCTGACTCAGGGTAACTTCTTCCTGTGGCCTGGCCTGTACTGTGGGCTTGCCAGCTGGGTTCCAAGCACCAGCTAGGGAGGGACATTGTGGTGGCCTGCCATCGCCCAGGGACTGCAGACAGCATGAGGGATGCCCCGTGAGACAGACAAGGGGGTAGGGCTTAAAGCAAAGCTCCTTTAGGCACCAGTAAGTGGAAAGCCTGTGGTGTGCCAGGCCCCGGGCCATGGCTGGAGACTCGGCAGCACCTAGCTCTCCCTTGTCTCTGCCCAATTACATCCTTCTCAGTCCGCTGAACCTGGGAGAGTGGCCAGAAGCCAGGGGTTACCTCTCTGGAGCCACAGGACACCTTGCGTCCACTGTAAAGATGGCAAAGCTGAGGCTGAGACTCACCAGGGCCATGCTCATGGAGGGGATAATAGGCCAGTCATACACATACACATATGGAATCAAATATATCGGTGCCGAATGGATCATCCCATGCAAAGGCTCGGTCAAGAGAATGAACAGAAGCTTAGGTTTGAGTTCCAGTTGTGTTATGGGTGACTGGGCACCCCTTAGTAAGTTTCTTGCCCTCTCTGAGCCCTTTTTGATCTGCTAAATGGGTCAATGATAGTATCTATCTCCCTGAATCCTGGCAAGGCCTGACAGGAGAGGAGAAGCTCTGTGATGGCAAGAGACGCTGTGTCAGGCCAGTTAGCCTGAGCTACAGTTCACCTGTCTCCCTGGATCCAGGATCCGTGTGTCTCCACCAACCCTCCCATGTCAGTAGTGGGCTGTGGGAGAGACATGGCCTGCAGCTTTAGGCAGCCTTGTGGGGCCAGAGCTTACAGGCGTCCACCTGAGGTCTGAGTACCTTCCTGGCAATGTGCAGGGCCCACGCCGGAGTTGGGCACCAGTCCCACTTGCCCTTGGGCTCTGCCAGGGCCCTAGAGGCTCAGAACAATGCAGACTCCGACACAAATGAGCTAGTACTTTTCTTGGCAGGGAAAAGGGCAGAGGAGAAAGGAGGCCCAGGCAGGCTGCAGGGCCCAGGCCCTGTTCTGAGGACTTGAGCTGCTGTGCACATGTGCAGGACAAGGTGGAGGGTGGGCTGCACACTGTTCCTGGGGTATCTGCATACCTGGCAGCCTTGCACCTGCCATGGCGCCTGCAGGACCACGCCTGGCAGGTATTACAGCCATGCACAGTAGCCTCAGTACCCATGGCCATTTGGGGGCTGCTGGAGAGGCAGACATAGGGTTATCTTCCTCAGTCTCATTACTACACCTGCCTC
>JADRCC010577091.1:16308-27123 GCA_019843855.1 Hylomyscus alleni
AAAGGGAATAGATAAGTCAAATGGAAGAAGAAAGGTAAACATTTTTATGTAAAAAAAAAAAAAATTAAGACCAGGCACCAAAGGTTTTTACATCAAAAGCCAACCATCCAGAATATAACTCCTAAAATTTATTTCACAAAGCATTTAGAATACCCCAAAAAACAGGCAGAATATGTAACTTAAAGAGTCATAAACTTTTTAAAAAAATAAAATAGCGCAGATGGGATATAGGTATAGCAGTGCATGACTGTTATCCCAGCACTTGGGAGGATGGGGGCCAGGATGGTCCTGAAATCAAAAGCCCAAAGGGAATAATGTTCAAAATCAAGTAATCAGTACAAATGAGTTAAAATATCTATAAAATATGATTTAATGTCACTATAGTGATGCAAATTTTAAAATGTACTATCAATTATTGGGGAACAGAATATATTATCAATGTGAGGGATAAAGTCACTTCTTCCTCCAGTGTGACTTGGTAGAACCAAGTTGGAAAGCAGTTGTTGAATGTGATAGCCCACAAATTCCACATGAAAAATCTAGAGAATCTAGAACAGCAGTTCTCAATCTGTGGGTTGCAGCCCCTTTGGGAGGTCTAACGACCCTTTCATAAGGGACACATATCAGATACCCTGCATACTGGATACTTACATTATGATTCATAAGAGTAGCAAATAACAGTTATGAAATAGCAACAAAAAAATAATTTCATGCTTGGGGGGGGGGGGGTTCACCAAAACAGGAAGAATTGGATTAAAAGGTCACAGCCTTAGGAAGATTGAGAACCACTTGTCTGAAACAAATGCATGCAGATCACGTGCAAAGATTCTCACCAAACAGTTACAATGAATCACAGAATGGGCACTCTGGCTTATCCTCACAATTAAACTCAATGCACTAGATATACGAGAGAGTTCTAGATGGACAAGCAGGGTACGGTGGTGCACTCCTTAATCCTGGCACTCAGGAGGCTAAAGCTTGAAGGCTATCATGAGTTCTAGGATAGCCTGGGATACACAGGTAAGTTCCGGGCCAACCTGAGTTACAAAGCAAAATTCTACCTCAAAAAGTGGGGTAGAGAGTAAGTTCTAAACAAATCTCAAAATTATTTAGGAAGAAAATACAGACAGCAACAAAGCTGCCATACAAATAAAAACACACTCAAAACAGGCATTTGTGCTGTCAAACTTAAAACAACCTAGAGAAACATCAGGAAAAAAGAAAAACTTCAGGCAAAGAATTACCACTATCAGACTAGCCTATAGTTACATCTTCAAGAGACTGTCATGATTTATAACTGGTATGGAGGGTTATGGCCCACTGTGAGCAGCAGCTGCATGCATAGCACCTATTTTTTATTACTTTTAATTATGTGTATATGGGGGGAAGGGTAGGCACCATGTGTGTAGATGCTTACGGTGGCCAGATGCACTTTCAAGCATTCTAAGAACTCAATTCAGGTCCTCTAGAGGAGTGCAGTACATGCTCTTCACAGCCGAGCTAGCTTTCCAGCCCCCATGATAGTTGGTTTTAAATGTCAACTTGCCATCACTCAGAATCACAAAGCATGGGGCCTTCATTGAGGGACTGTCTAGGCCTTAACTGATGTTGGGAAGACCCATTTCAAATGTGTGTGGCACCTCTGGTAGCAGGTAGAAGGTCCTAACTAAAAAGGACATGGAAAAAGTAGATTATCTCACCTTGGGCACACTTGGCTTTCTTGCTGCTGAGTTAATTTGCTTGCCTGTTGCTGCTGTTGCTGCTTCCTATGCTAATATTAGCACCAGCTTCTTGAATTCTAGTACAGACTGGGGACTAGTGGCTCTCCAGACACCCTCCAGGACTCTGGGGCCAAATTGGGACTGCAAGGCGCAAAGTCTTGTGGATGAGCAACTATTGGGTTTCAGCCTCTGGGGTGTAAGATACCTGTTGTTGGACTACTTAAAGCATATTTGAATAAGTCAATATAACAAATACTGTTATCATTCCATCTTCTCTGTTACTCTAAAGAACCCTGGTATGAATGGCCAGTGTTAGCTGCTCACAATCTGCTTTTTTATATGCCCTCTATCAACCACCACCCTCAGGTCTGCCTTCTTTCTTCCAAATCTTACAGTAAGATGTCTCATCTCTAGTTCCAAGTGATCTCAATAACATGGGGAAATACCCAGATTTTTGGCCTAGTGTCAAGACAAATCTCTCACTCTCTCAAGGAAGCATTCACAATGCTGACTACAAATGGCAACCATCTTGCAAACAGGTGGAACAGAGCTCTGGGACAAAGCCACATATAGCCAGGTTCTTGATGACACTAAACCTGACATATGCCCTGTCCTGTCTAATGTTTTGTTTTCTGCTCATTTTCAGAAATAATAAAAGCTCTGATAGTTAAGCCATTTTGATTCCTAATTTTCTGATAGATCACTGTAGGTATCACCAATGAAACACATATACAGTGTTACTTCACAACATATATAACATCACAGAGACAAGCCTATCTGGTGTACCCTTGGCAGACACATTACCCCAGGGGAAAACTGTTTACTTAGCACATGTATTTCCAGCATTACAAATACCAAGAAAATGCCTTTCACCCAGAATCCAGGAGGCAGATCACTCACATCGTACTTTATTGACATTAAGTTTGTTGCCAGTCAGCACTACCAAAAATGGTTGTGAAACTCTGTATTACATTGGGAATTGAACTGAGTAGACCTACAGACCAGTCCTGATGAACTTGCAACGCCATTCACATCTCTTACTGAAATGTTTTGTCTATAATTATACATATCTTGTGGGAGAGACTTAGTAATATGACTCAGCTGAGGACCTAAGTTTGATCCCTTCAGGGAACACACATGGCAGAAGAAGAAAACTGACTCCTACAAGTTATCTTCTGACCTCCAAACATGAGGTGGGACACAAATATACTGACACATATAAATAGATGGGTGGATGGATGCATACATGCATGGATGGATGGAATGGTAGGTGTTGAGGATTTGGTTTATTGCTTGACACTGCCTTCAGCTGGTTCTAATTGAAAAATAAAGTTGCTGGCAGCCAATGGCTTGGCAGGGAGACAGAGGCAGGGCTTTGAGGTTCCCAGACAGGCAAGGAAAAGCAAGGGGACAGAGATGAGAGACACTGCCAAGATGTAAAAGTTGGTGGTCAGTTGTGGCCCACAAGAGAAGTGCCCAGCCATTGTGCTGTTCAAGGCATATTAAAATAGAAGGCCGTGTGTGTGTGTGTGTGTGTGTGTGTGTGTGTGTGTGTATTCATGGATCCAAAACAATGGATCCATGGGTAGCAAGGTGTGCACAGGCACCCACAAGAGAGCTTAGAGCAGAGTAACTTACTACGGCTTCAGGTGGGTAAAAATATGGATGGGGGAGGGGGCCGTGATAGGTGGATGGATGGGTGGGTGGGTGGATGGATGGATGGATGGATGGATGGATGGGATAACTTTTAATAATCTAGATGGGGCACCATATGCCTCTAAGTCTAGCACCCAGGAGGCAAAGGCAGGAGGATCAATGCAAGTTCATGACCAGCCTGGTCTACGTTAGTAAAGTGCCAGATGAGCCAAGGCAACATAATAAGACCCTGTCTCAAAGAAAAAAAAAAGCCAGGTATAATGATGAGTCTTATTAGGGGCCAAGGTCTGAAAATCATAAATTTAAGGTCAGCCTTGGCTACATTGTGAGACCTTGTCTCACAAAACAAAACTTTTAAAAAATCTAAATGAAAGATGAAGAGGGAGGAGGGGCAGGGGAGAGAAAGACTCTCACAGAAGTTCTCACATCTATGCACTGTCACTAGAAAGCAAATGAACTGACAGTACAGACTTCCAGGTATCAAACTCAGAAAATGGTATCTAGTGTTCTGGGGTGAGTGAAATCTGTATTCTGCATGCACTTTAATACTTCCTATGCAGATCGAACCCTGAACTACACTTTACAAAACAAAAATCAACCAAAATTCAAAGTTATTTATCAAGTAAACATGCAACAAATGGGTGACTAGAGAGATAGCTCAGTGGTTTACAGAACTTATTGATCTTGCAGAGGGTTCCATTCCTAGTGCCTACATGGAGGCTCACAACCATCCATAGTTCTAGCTCCAGGATCCACAATGCCTTTTTTCGGCCTCTGAAGACACCCTGTACTCATGTGATGTATACGCATACATGCAGGCAAAACACTTGTACATATAAAATAAAATAAATCTAGAATAATAATGATGCAATAAATGGTCTGTGCAGGTTTTGTATAGGTCTGTGCAGGTTTTGTATAGGTGTACTGTCGTACTTAGTTCCTCAGCTGGTTTGGTGCTTTCATATCCGAAATCAGAGCTCACCTTCGTGTCTCATTCAACCATACTTGTTAGTGACCTGACCTTTATGTGAGCCAGCTTTAACTGGAAGTAGTCCCCAGAAATCTAAGTAGACATCACAGTGTTCATCTTTGACCTTAAAATCACACACTCTTCTGATCCAGGGTGCCTGAGATAAAGCAACTGTCTTAACCAGTTATGTATTTTTAACAGTAACACAAGTGTATGCTGTAAAAGCTTCCTTGAGTAATTTTCTCCCAGCCAATTATGGTCCACATTTTAAAATCTTTTATTGGAACCTTTGCCAAATATGTATATTTTTTTTTGTCAAATCAGTACTTTTCAAAGAAAATTTGTCCCATGCATATAAAGAAATACTGATGTAAAAAGAAGCAGGTCAATTGCTACTGAGGTTGATAGCCTTGAATCGAGTGAGGAAAATATAATTCACTGGGGGACAGCCTCTGGATTATCTTTACTTAGGTTGCTGGAAACTCATCATCTGCACAAAGCAAATCTCACGACAAGGCCATTTATATCAATAGCCAAAATTTTAAGGTAATGATTTTTTAATGTACGACGAATTTCCATTAAAACATATTCAATGTTTACATGAGTCTCATCTATACTGAGGAGACAGGATAATCAGGATGGTAATAAGAACATGGCTTTGGCTGGTTTAAAGTTTTCCCATCTGGAAATGCTAAATCCCTTCCCCATGCAATATTAATACTTTTATTAACTCTACCAGGAAAAAATTATTGATCATGAAGTAGGTCCACATTTGTACTTTACATTGCTCTAAAGTAATCTCACAGCTCCTCAAATAGATCAAGGAATCTGGGATTCTAAAACCATTTTGAACATACGGAACATAGTTCTATTTTAAAAGCAATGCTGTCCAGAAGGAGGATGTAGCAAGCCACATTTATAATTTGAAACTGTCATATTAAAAAGGTAAAATGAATTTGGGCATGGTGATTCATATCTATAATCCTTGCACTTGAGAGAGGGAAGCAGAAGGATGGGGATACCAAGGTCACCCTCTGCTTCCAGGCACATTCCACACTCACCTGAATATATTTTGCCTGAATCTACTTCATAATGTATTTTATTATTTGGGTGTGGTAAAACTTAATTGGGCATGGTCACACATATCTATAACTCAAACACTCACAAGGTGAAGGTAGGAAGGACCATCAGGAACTGAATGGCCAGTCTGTGCTACACATTGAGTTCAAGGCCAACCTGAACGTGCAAGTTCCCCATCAAGAAGCCAAAAGAGAAATGATGATAATTTAATTTAGCCCAATATTTTTATAAGTTATCATGCTTATGTGGTCAATATGAAAATTCCTGGTGAGATCTTACACTATTTTTCTTGTACTAAGTCTATGGAATCTGGTATGGATGTTGATACTTGAAGCATATTGCAATTTTACCACATTTCAAGTCTAGGTAATGCCTTTGGCTAGTTAGTGGGTGTCATGAGCAGGCAGGCAGTTTAAAGGACTAACTTTATAATGTGGAAGGCTGAAATGACTAATTCAAGTCTTAAATGGTAGCTAGGTACAGTGGTGTACACCTATAATGCGAACACTCAGGAGACTGAGGCAGATGGGACTCAAGTTAAAGGCTAGCTATTGGGCAGGAGAGATGGCTCAGTGGTGCAAAGCACTACCTGCTCTTCCAGAGGATGGGGTTCAATTCTCAGCACCCATAGGGTGGCTCACAACTATCTGTAAACCCAATCTCAGGACATCTGGGGTTACCAGGCATATACAGACACACATGTGCATTAAAACACCCATACACATCAAATAAATATATGATGTAGATGGATGGATGATAGGTAAATAGTAATTTATAAAAATAAAAAAGGTCAGTTAGTCTGAACTATCTAATAGACTATCTTGAAAATCCAAGGGCTAGGTTTACTTATTAAAGCTTGCCCAGCATGTACAAGACACTGTGTTCCATTCCCCAAGCTGAAAAAAAAAGTCTTTAGATGTAACCACATAGAGAGTAAGCATTCAAATAAAGTAACAAAGTGAGTGGTTATAGACTCAAACAAGTAATTAATTTTTCAAAGTCCACTTTCAAAGATAGCAGAAAAATAGTCATGTCTTGAAGTTCTACACATTTCATCAAGAAGAGTTACAGGGAGTTATGTAGCCAGGAGTCAGCCATAGGGGGCCAATAAAGACCACATCCCAAATACAGTGATAAGGACTTTGATGTACCTCCAGTCTCAAAGGCTAAATAAAATAAAACAGGCTCTTCACCCTACAGCAGATTCGGCAACCTCTGTTTGACATCTTCTAACTGCAGAGGGGATTTAATGTGATTTAAGAAAACAAATTAAGCCAATGCTAAATACAGCTCACAGGAATAACAAAAGCTATCCTCTTAACATGTAGCAAATTAAAACTCCTACAGTGCTTTATAGTTAGGAGGCATGGTAGCACACACCTGCAACTCCAGCATTGGGGAGGATCACAGATATGATATATGATATGATATATGATATGATATGATATGATATGATATGATATGATATGATATGACACAGCAAGACCCTGCCTCCAAAAAAGCAAAATGCAATACTGCCTTATATGAAAGGTACTTTCCCCAGTGGTTCAGATTAAAACTGGAAAGTTTTAATCTGAACCACTGAAAGTTGAACTGGAAGTTCAAAGAGTAAATACTTAGACTATTGTGCTGCAACAAATAGGAAATGTGAACAAATGCTCTAATTTCACTTGCTTTCAGTTACTAACTTTTAGTAGACTTTAAAATTGACTGATCTGGGGACCAGGGATGGCTCAGGAGTTAAAAGCCTCGTGAGCTGAGAGAGATCCCTAGATCTCACAATACATGAAGAGGGTGACTGCCAATAGTCATCCTCTAACCTTCACACCTGCACTCACTCACGTACACAGACCACATACATACACAGTAACAATAACAATGATAAAAATCACCAATGGGAGGGGACGTCAGACAGCTAAGTAATGGATGAATCTCTTATGAGGCTGCCTGAAGATGACACCTGTCATGTGGGTCCTGATGGTCATGTGGGTCCTGATGGCAGTCAGTTTTCAGGAAGAGGACAGTTATCTGATGGACAGCCTCTTAACGTCAGAGGGTCAAACCGTAGACCATTACTTCACAACAACACCAGCATTTTCTGCCCAGGCATCCCATGAAAAGAAAACCAGGAAGGTTGATTATGCATGCACAGTTACTGCATCTCCAGTTCCCTCCCTGCTTCAGGTCACCCTGTTCCTTTATTCCCCAAAATATCCTCAAGCCCTGTCCTTAGAGATACTTGAGGTTTCTTCTCCAGGATACACACTTGGCTTCTTTTGCAGTCAACTTCTTTTACAAAACTCAATGTTCAGTGACAGGCCTATCATTCAGCCAACAAGAAATGCAGAAGCTACAAACACGGAGGCAACCACCCATGGACAACAACAAATTCACTCTAGTTACTCCAAATAGTTGCTTGTTTCTAGCTGAGTTATGTTCCAAGTACTGTGAGAAGGAAGCATAACATCATAGGAATAATGTTACAGAAAAACCTAGCATTCTGAATGAGAATCTTAGGCCATATATTACCATGACAACCATTCTATGTACTGGGTACCATCCATTCACCCCAGGGCTTGAAATTACAATAAATCATCCATTGCTAAAGAGTGTGCTTGCAAATCTGACCCTCGAAATCTGAGGAACAAGGGATATTTAGTCTTCCCTCTACACTTTCTGAAATCTCAGAAACAAAACTAATTTTAAATGACCTAAACTACATTGTTCTCAAATTTCAGGATTTTTAATAGGTTTGAATGATATGACAGAACAAGAAAGACTATAAAAAATGCTAAACTACCATAAGAGCATAATCAAGGCAATTCAATTTGACTCCCTCTGTGGACAAGTGTGCTTAAAAAAGATGTCAGTTCCAACAAAGACATAAAATTTAATAATAATTTGACTCAGATGACTTAGGGCTCAGTACCTTTCTTAGCCCTAATCATCAATGGAAACCATCCTGAATTCTCAGAAGTTCAATTTAAATCTAAACAGAAAAGCCATCTGCTTAAATAAACATCTCCAAACTCCAATTTTTGGGGGGAATTCAACAAGATTGATTTTTTTTTTAAAGTGGCTTCTGATTTTTTTTTCTAGGCCCTGTGGCTCATCTTACTGGCACAATAGGAGACTGATATGGGTAATCTTACAGAACGGCCACCTTGATAAACCTGTCAGGCAGCTGGAGATTTTAGCCATTCTCTGGAGAGAGACCTCAGGACCAAATGAAAGGAAAATGTATGCCTTCCAGCTAACAGAACAGGTGTCTTGACTACAGAGAGCTTCAGAGACTTTAAAACTTGAAATTTGGTCCAACCTTCCAAACACTGGCTCTTTACAATGAGCTTTCTTGTGCCTTTCAGCTGTAAATTTCTACACTAAGAGTTATCCCTGAGAGTAAAATTTTAGAGCTGTAGAGCTAACAATTGCTTAGGCAAATAGAGTGGGTAATTGAAAGACTAATAGTCTAGAGAAGAGAGAAAACATTTGGAAATTGTATTAGTCAGACTGTTTCCGTGACAAGATGCCCTGCATGGAGGACAGTTATGTTTGCAGTCTTTACTGGCAGACAGGCAATGGAGAGCAGTGCAGCCCACATCACACTGGCCAGGGACAGAAAAAAAGCCCACATAAGAGGGCTTCCTCTGCCTCTTCCTGTATTGTATCCTGGCCACAGCCTACAGTATACAAGCAGGTCTCCCACTCAAGTCTCTCTAGAAATAAAGACACACAGAGAGACATGCTTTACTAGGCTTCTAGATGATTCTCATCATATCAAGTTGAAAGTCAAGAATGATTATCACATTGACAAACAACTAACACACTCCTCCCTCTTCCTCTTTCCCTCTCCCTCTTTCTTCCCTGTCCCTATCCTTGTGCTTTGAGGTAGTCTCAACATGTAGCCTAGGCTAGCCTGAAATTTACAGTCCTCCTGCTTCAGCATCCTAAGTGCTAGGATTTCCAGGTATGTACTACTTCACCTGGCTTCAGGTGAAAAACATCCTAAGGACTCTACTTGTCTGTGAATGTACATTTCTATTTGTATGTACTTTGTATGATAATTTCATACCACAAAACTATGGTGACAAATGTACAAGAACTCTATTTTACCAGCTTGTGGATGTGCACTTACAACAATAAACACTTTAATTCTATTACATTCCCTATCTCTAGCTCTCTCCTGTGAGAACATGTAACTGTGCTGTGACAGCTAATCACTTTGAATGTTGTCACTGATGTCTTCCATATACTTTGCATACTGGCATCAATCTTTGAAATCCTTACACACCAGTCAATGATGTATGATCTCCCCTGTCTATGAACTATTTTTATACAAGTAGTCAACAAAATAGAGTTTACGCTCACTCAATCCCTTTACCAAATAGAAATGTCAGGGGCAGTCCCTCATTGCATTCTTCTTAGACACGGAGTTCACATTCTTAATTATTATGTCACATTCTCTACAATAGTGTTGTAAACATTTCGGTGTTTTCCTTTTTCCCTTTTTATTTTCTGACTGCATACTGAAACCAAGAACATTTACTGTATTTATCACTACATCCCCAGCATCTAGCAAGTGCCTGCCATGAAACAAATGCAGTAAAATCTTACAGAATCAATAAAACAGAAAACACACACAGCTCATTATTCTTTTCTAGAAAACTCTGCCAAATATCTTTCTCCCTCTTTAAAGTATAACTTAAATAAAAATAAACCACAATCCAAGTTCTAAGATCTGGAGTTGTTGTTGTTGTTTTTGTTGTTGTTGTTGTTGTTGTTGTTGTTGTTCTGGGGGTTTGGTTTGGGTTGGGTTTTTGAGCTGGAGCTTGCTATGCAGTCTACTACACTGGCCATGAATTCATTTACAGTCACGGCTCACCAAGCTCTTGGTCCTCTTGCCTTAGTCCCCTGTTCTAATTATTTTTCTTTTCCTGATAATAAATACTATAATCAAAAGCAGCTTGGGGAAGGAAGGGCTTGTTTCAGTTTACACTTTACAGTCCATCATCCAAGGAAGTCAAAGTAGGAACTTGAGGCAGGCGCTTGACCCAAAAGCTGAAGAGGAACAGTACTTACTGGCTCAGTCCAGACATGACCCAGGTTCACCTCTGTCTGTGTACCATTTTTATACAATCTTGGACGACATGTCCAGGGATAATACCAGCCCAGTATGGACTAAGAACGCCTCTCTCTTAACAATAAAGAAACTGCCACACAGAAGTGTCCACCCACGGGCCAATCTGATGGAGACAACTCAACTGAAGTCCCCTGTGTCAGGCATATCAAAACGACAACTAAGATGAGCCACCATGCCTCTTGAGTGCGAGGACTGCATGGGTGCACAACTACTACCAACCCAAGAATGTTGCAACAAAAAAAAAAAAA